>JAHIAM010008679.1:0-38818 GCA_021605205.1 Aegilops longissima
TGATGTTCTGCGGGAATTTTAATTTGCGTTGCGCACCTACGTAGAACTCAACGATGGTATCGAGCCTCTGCTATAGGATTTGGATTCAGATTGTATGCATATTAGATATGCGGGGTAGATGAGATATGTTTCGTTGATAAGATCGGCTTGTGCACGGTTGATGATATCAACGCACATGAGGATCGATTGGCTATGTTTTACATCAATCGGGATCGATGAGGTGGTGAGCGATCTACCCCTACCGGTCAGTTATCCGCCCGGGTTAACGTGAAACGTAAATCCATCGGATTGCGATGATCGATAAGATCGGTCGATCGAAGAATTATCTTGGGACCGCGTAGCAGCGCCCGTGTATTTGCCGACACACAAACCGGTAGAATGCGATTCTATGCATAACTTTGTTTTGCAGGTTTGATGTGAATAGTATGGCTCATGTGTATGTGATGCATGTGTGTAATTTATCTGCTGCGTGTCATGTTTGTCGACGGGAATAAAGTGCTGTCATTATATTGTATAACGACCTGCGTGTCGACTTGTGACTCTATGTAATATTCATTACTAGTTGTAGTAGTTGGATAATAGAGATCAGGTTGGCTGGTTGGCCGGCGTGACAAACAAGATGGAGTTCTTAGATGGTCATCGGTCGGAGCCGACCTGGAAACGTCCATGAAGGAGCCATACTATTTCACAATAGTGTTATATTTATGATTGTTATGCTTCTTTGTTCCTATGCATGTTAGAATGATAGATGACCCTCATGAATATCAAGCGAATTGACATCCCGATGTTGCACCTTACCATCGCAAATCGTTAGTAGTGGGCTCATAAAATTGGGGTGCTTCTGGGTGTCCTTGAATGAAGGGTTGTGGGACCGGACATCACTCATCAGTTAACTTGACAAGGCTATCAAAAGCGGTTTTGGGCCTTGTGGCAAAAGAAGGTTGGGGCCTTGGTATGAGATACCTTCCGGAGCGGGGAGTTGTATAGAATCGATTAGCAGGAGTTGCTTACGGATAGGTATGTTGGCTAGCGTGATGCTAATGCTCACTATCGCATGCCTAGTTGGATCCTGAATCCGAGAGTTTGCGGAGGGATGCCAACTTCGGTGGGAGTATTTCTGTTTAGGCAAGAATTACTCTACATAAACACATTGCTTTGTGATTGCATATTTTATTGTGATCAATGGCACCACCTCTAACCCAACTTTGCATTGAAATCAATTCGGAAAGGATAAACTGAATGGAACAAACTTTACCACGGTATAGAAATTGAGAATGTTCTCAAGCATGATAAAAGGAACATGTTCTAGGATCCACTTCGGAGGAACCTCGATAATGCTAGTGCCATAAAATGCCTACGAAACTTCGTTGATGAATCAGCGGAGATCAGGTTCGATTCTGGCGTATGGAGCCGATTTGCAACAGCATTTGAAAATGTTGAGGCTTACGATATGAGAGGTCTCAAGAGCATGTTTCAACAGGCTAGGACGAAGGTTCAAGTCAGCGATCCTTGATGGATTGCAAGCTGAAGGGGTGATCCGAGCCCAATGTGATCAGATGATGGGATATGTGCAAGCTTTGGATCGTTTGGGCTTCCGCTCTTGGATGGTGACTCTTGATGTTGTTACGGGTTCTCTTCCCCCAGCTATGGGACTTCATCTCGAACTATCATATGCATGGCATGGATAAAGCTCACTGTTGCATGGATGCTCAAGGTGGCGAGCAGGATATTAAGAAACGCATCAAGTGTTGATGGTGCGAAATAAACTAAGTTCAAGAAGAGTTGGTCCAGAAAAACTAAGGCAAAGGGCACGGAGATGGTAACCTCGCCTTCGCGAAATCGGGCTGAACCGTTTCTATCCTTTGCCGGAGACCGGTCCTGAAGAGAAGCTGTAGCAAGTGGCTTGGAGCATGGCAAGAAGGCGGAAATGCTTCTTGGCAAAGTACACTTGTTCATATGTTATAGACATTTACCTTCGACATACCTAGTAGCTCTTGGGTATTTGATCGGATCGGTTGTTCATATTTAACTTCGTCCGAGGGCTGGTAAGAACTAGGCGTGTGGCACAAGGGAGATTACATCGGGGTAGCAACAAAGCAAGAGTTGCTGCGTTGGAGGTCGGCGATGCAGCTCGCTTCCTTCAATTCATAATGGAATTGAATAATTGTTATTACATTCCTGCAATTAGTCGAACATTATTTTCCCCATGTTTGATGAGTCAGTTATGAATTCAATTTAAGGACAATGGTTGTTCGATATTTTTGAATGGTATGTTCCGGCTATGCACCCATTGTTGATGGGCTATTTATATTGAATCTAGAATAGGAACGGTCTATAACATGAATGTCAAGAGGCATAAGCCTAATGAGATAAATCCGACATACTTACGGCATTGTCGGCTTGGACACATTATGCGAAAGCATGAAGAAGCTCCATGATGATGGGCTCCTAACCCGTCCGACTTGGGTCGTTGAGACATGTGAATTATGCTTTCGGCAAGATGACTAAGTCTCCTTTAGCAAAGAGTTGGAGAGGCGTCCAGACTATTGGAGCTTATACAGTGATGTGTGTGGTCCAATGAGCACAAGTGCTAGAGGTGGCTATCGATGCTTCATGACTTTTACCGGCGACTTGAGTAGATATGGATATATCTATTTGATGAGGCACAAGTCGGAGACTTTTGAAAAGTTTAAAGAGTTTAGCCGAGGTTGAGAATCAGCTCGGCAAGACTATAAAGCCTGCGATCGATCGTGGAGGTGAGTACATGAGCCGGAGTTTGATGATCATTTGAAAAGTCGGGTATAGTACCTCAGCTCACACCTCAAGATGCGCCATAGAGAAGCGGCGTGTGAGCGGAGGAATAGGACCTTGTTGGACATGGTCCGGTCTATGATAACAAATCGGTTTACCCTTGTCATTTTGGGGATCGCTCTAGAACTGCAGCTTTCACACTTAATAAGGGTACCATCAAAATCCGTAGACAAGACACCACATGAGATGTGGAGGAAGAGTCGTTTGTCTTTTCTAAAGATTTGGGGTTGTGAAGCATTTGTCAAGCGACTTATTCGGACAAGCTTACACCCAAGTCGGATAAATGCATATTAATGGGATATCAAGGAAACCTTGGGATATAACTTCTACAACGGGAAGAGAACAAAGTGTTTGTTGCTGGAATGGGGTTTTCCTGAAAAAGTTTCTCGGTCGGGAGGCCGGTGGGAGGATGGTTCGACTCGAAGAAATTCGAGGACCACTCGGGGCGGCTCGGTTGGTATGAGATCATACGGGTCGTTAGGGAACGTAGTGAGCGGCACGGAACCACGGAGTCGGAAAGATTCGGAGTCGTGATGTATTGTTGCTAAGCGGCAGGCGGCCATGTATCCAGGCGATGGTGAGCCAGATTCGAGGCATGGTGGAGGCCATGAGATCGAGTTAAAGTCCATGGATGAGAATCAAGTGGGGACTTGGTTGATCACGCCACTGGCGTAACTGCCATTAGTTGCAAATGGGTCTTTAGAAAACCTGTGGATGAAATGTTCCGATCCACAAAGCTAAACTTATCGCTAAAGGTTATGGACAAGTTCAAGGAATTGACTCTGACAGAGACTTACTGCGGTGGCGATGCTGAAATCGGTGAGGATCATACTAGCTATAGCTGCATATTTCGATTCACGAGATATGGCAGATGGATGTAAGCGGCTTTCCTTCACGGAAATTTGGCGAGGGCGTGTATATGATACAGCCCGAGGTTTTGTCGATCGACAATAGCACTAATGGTATGCAAGCTCAAGAGATCCATTTATGGGTTGAAGCAAGCATCTACGGTTGGAACATTCGTTTTGATGAAATGCGTCACTGATCTCGGTTTCATAAAAGCGAAAGTTCTTGTTTATACAAGAAGTTAAGTGGGAGCTTTCGATAGTGTTTTTGATCTTGTATGGACGACATACTCTTGATGGAAACGATGTTCGATGTTAAACTTCGGTTAAGGGATCATTGAATGGCAAGTTTTAGATGAAGGACCTTGGTGGCAGTCTATATTTTAGGCATTAAGTCTATGAGATAGATCGGAGGCTGCGGCTTAAGCGAGGCATGTACATAGATAAAGTGTTGAAGCAGTTCAACATGGTGAGTGAAGAAAGTTCTTGCCGCTCTCACATGGTATAAAATAAAAGAGACTCGAGTCCTACGACATATGATGGCGAAGCGGGATGAGTAAGGATTACGTATGCACAGGGCAATCTGATCCATCATCATATGCCATGATATGTACAAGGCCTGATGTTGCTTTTCCATAAGCTAACAAGTAGATACCAGGCCAACCCGGTGAGAGTCAGCAGGCAGCGGTAAAGACTATTTTGAAGTACACGAAAGGACTAAAGAGATGTTCCTAGTTTATGGAGGTCAGGAAGAGCTCATCGTAAGGAATTACGTCGATGCTAGTTGCCAAACCGGCGAGAGATGATTAGTCGATCATAGTCCCGGATTAAATATGCGTCGAGCGAAGGAAGCGATGCCTGGATGGAGTTCAAGCAGGATACGGTGGCGATTCTACCACGAAGCGAATACATTGCGTGGTACGCAAAGGAAGGTGTTTGGATCGGCATTTTACGGATGATCTTGGTATTTTCCAGGCTCGGTTGAAACCGTTGTACCTTTATTGTGATAATTCTGGTGCCATCGCACAAGCCAAGGAGCGAGGAATCACCACAAGGTGGACACATAGACGGAAATATCACGTCTGAAAATCGTAAGAATGGTGATGTAGAGTTATGCAAGAATTCACGGATGCAAATGTTGGATCCGTTGACTAAGCCTTCCACAACCCAAGCATGAGGGGCGCACGTTAGAGCTATGGGCATTCGATGTCTATTTGATTGACTCTAGTGCAAGTGGGAGGCTGTTGGAGATATGCCTAGAGGCAATCATGTATGATGATATTTCCTATGTGTTTATGAATAAAGATAGTCATGGACATTATCAATGATGTGTATGTCGGCAAATGCGTGACTTGTTTGTGGGACTATGCATTGTATGATGACTGTCCTAAAGGTGCCTAGTTGAAAGGGTTGTGTGGGCCTTGCAGACGACTAGACTAGCATATGACACGGTCGATGGCTTGGTCTCACTAGACATGGACCATTGGATGCTAAGCGGATAATATGGACTTGGAAAGGTCTGGTTGGATTCGGCGTAGTGATCCGAGTCGAATAAGGTCGGTCGGACAGACAACTATGAGGCCTTGGCGATATGTCATCACGTGAGTCTCTAGTACAACATCGTTCTATGTCCTAAGACCTGGTGACATGTACTCGGGATGGTGATAGACTTGCTTTTGGCTGACCAAGCGCTACTCCGTGGCTAGTCGTTACAAAGTAGGTTTAGGTTTGTCCGGTCCGGTGCGAGACATGGTCGAGCAAGGCGAGATTGCCCTCGATCGGGGAGATATACTCTGGGCCCCTCGTGTGATCCGACCAGGAACAACATGGCCATGCGACAAGGATTATGAGATAATCCGAATAGTGGTCGGATATCCTTTGGAGCGAATAAAGAGTCGGGCTAGCACAAGGATGTGATCTACGCCAGGCGACAACATATGTCGTGTTGGCAAAAGGAGCAGAGAAGTGTGACACGTTATGCGAGTTAGCCTAACCAGCTTCATGAAATGCCTTGGTGGTTGTACGCGCTGAGGCGCTACCAACCGTGAAGGTCGGTGATCCGAGCTGTGACCAAGCCGACTTGAACCTAAAGAATTCGCGCGCAATGGAAGGAACCTCGAGGTCGGTTCATAGGACACTGGTGGGATGTGATCCGAACTGGACTAGAAACGTGACAGTGAACTTTAGACTTTAGGGTCGTGCGAGGCCCAAGTGTTGAGCTATGACAGGGCGCTTTCGGTGCAGGAGCAGGGGTCCGAGACTTGCACCTTTCGGCATGCGTGGCTCAAAGGAGCCAGGCAACCCATCTTCATAGCATAGCTCAGACCCTCGCGAGGCCAAGCCTCATGAGGCGGGCCGACAAGGAGCTTCCTCGAGACGCGGCCTCGTCAGGCTGCCTCATGAGGCCGGAGGAGTTCAAGCGAGGTACCTCGCGAGGTGCTCGTGATGCAAGCCATGGCGACCAGAGGCGCCGATCGAGGCGCCAGCCCGCCGATGTCCACCTTTCCTCTTTGGTGCAGGGAGCAAGCGAGAGGCGAGAGCATCAAGCAAAGGCATCCGTTTGATTGCAACAAGACCAAGACCAGCCCCAGCGGTGGAAGGGAGTCATCGTGGAGCCCAAGCGGGCGTCATCACGAGCCTTTGGCGGCGAGGACCAACTTTAGTCGGGATAAGTACCTTTCCCCTTCAAAATGGCCAATTGTTGGGCGCCTTCCGCTCAATATTTGGGAAGAGGCCGAGGCCTCCGCTATAAATAAGGTAGCCACCCCTAGGGTAGAAGGATCGGCCCCGGATGAGATCGGAATCCTCAAAGAAATCAATAGCTAGGCGGTGAACACCATCTAGCAGTTCACACCCCACCAAACGGAGACCCTCGTGAGGCTGTTCTTCCTTATCTTATCCTTCCCTAAGCCCAAGGGCAATCCACCACCACACCTTTGGGTAGGGTGTTACACCACATGGTGGCGAACGATGTAAATCTGTGTCTCTTGTGCTGTTGTTTTAGTAGTTTAGGTCCTGCGATTGACCGAAGTGCGAGGCGGTGGAAGGTTGGATCACCGTGTGCCCCAGTGTTGAACCTCAAGGTCTGCGGAACCGAAATCCGACATTTGCGCTGGTGAGGTGCACGGAATCTGCCTTCGCCTCGTTCTTCCCCGACCACGCAATCATACCGGCGCCCGTCGAACCCGCGCGGCCGAGAACGCCCTACTTCGCCCGAGACAGCTCGTCGGCAGGCGCCCTAAATCATTCCCGTTGCTGCCGTCAGCGCCACCCGGCCAGCGAAACGAGCAACAAACGTCGTCCACGGCACCCGTCCACGGCGGGGCGGCCGCCACCGCCCACGCCAGCTCACCCCGCTGGTTTCTTCCGTCCACGGCGCCTTCAACCATGAAACCCGAGCTGCACTCATCGCGGCAAGCGAGCTCCCTGCGCTACCGCCCGTCGGCGGCGTCTCTGAAGAAATAGCTCGACCGAGTCGCCGAGCTTCGTCAGCGCTGCGAGAGGCGCCACGCACCGTCCGTCTCGCTGCACCGCACCTGCAGGCGATGGAGCTCACGGGCGCCTCAACGCCTCCTCCTCAAGCGCCCTGGCCCCAAGTAGCAGCCTGGCCGGAACCCGTTCCGCCCGAGCGCCCAGCAACGACAAACTGCTGTCAAAAGTTCCTGCCCACAAGAAGCTGCAAAACACTCCCGCTCCAGCACGTCGAGGACCTGCGCCCCCAGTAGCGCCTTAAGGCAACCGAGCTCTTTGTTGTCCGGGCCCCAGCGACCCACAGCGGGCTACTCGCCTTCACCTCAGCTGCATGGCGTCAGCGTAGCCCGCCAAGTTCAAGCGGACACCTGCTCCTCGCTTCTGACGGCACACAGACCCTGAGAGTTCCTCCAGCTCTGAGCTGGGCATCGAGCTGCCAGAGGATGAAAGGTCATGGCGAACTGGTTCCATAGGCGCTCATGGGCCAGACCCGCACCTTGCTCCTGAATCTGCCCCGGGCGATCTCTTCCTAGGCGAGATCGCACCGCTTCGCCGCCAACTTCCGAGGGTACTCGCGACCCGGCCACCGCCCGTTAGCGACATCGCCGAATCAAGCAGCAGCAGAGGAAACCACGCAAAGTACATCCAGCGCTTCAACAGCAGCGCCTCAAGATCCCAGGGGTAGCGGAGGGGCCATCATCTACGCCTTCTCCGGCGGTCTGTGACGTCAAGATGAAGGAGAGCTTGGCGATGCATGAAGATCTGGCACCTCCTTGGAGCTGTTCAACTTGGCGACCAAGTGCGCCCGGGGCAGGGCGCCTCTCCCCTCCTTGAGCTGCCTACAGCGGATCCCGAAGAAAAAAGTCCAAGGCCAGGGCGTGAAGCGCAAAGTTGCCGTACTGCGGCGAGCGGACACCAAAGCGGCGAGATCAGCGAGTCCTCAAGGCGGTCGATTGCTACGTGTACCACGACCTCCACCCCAACACCAATGAATGCCAAACTCCGGGCATGCTGCTTGAAGGAAGGGTGTGGGCGCCCAGCGCGGCAGAGGCCTTCTGACCGAGAGGAGGAGCAGAGGCGGCTGGGAAGACCCGCGGCCCAGCATGGTGTGCGACCAACCTGCGAGACCTTGAGCCCACTTCTCATGAGGAGGCTGGAGGATCAACCTCGCGAAGATACGCCCAGAGAGGCAGGCCTCCCTTAGCTACCGCCGCCGCCAAGGAGGGTGAGGCGTCATGTCGGGGCCAGGGGCTGGGGGCTTCGAGAGGCGCGTGCGATCTCCTGCATCTGGCTCAAGCCCAACCTCGGCGCATCTTCAAGCAGTTCGCTCGCGAAGTGAATGCGATCCTCCCAAGCGCTCGAGGCCGCCGCCCTCTCGGTGGTGGCGTGCGCCATCACATTCAGCTCGGCGGATCAGCTCAAGTCTTGCCCAGCCTGACGGATTCTCCGATGCTTTGTTCCCCAATCATCACAGCGTGCTGGTCACCAAGACCCTCATTGGCCGGCGGGGCAGGACTCAACGTCATCCGTTAGGCTCAACAATCTTCAAGTGCCTCACGTCGGCTGTCAGCCAAGCCTTTCTCCGGAGTCACCGGCGGCTCCACAGTCGATCAGGCGGAGTCCGCCTTCCTGTCACCTTGAGCTCGCGACAACTACCAGAGCTCGCCGACTTGGCGTCGCCCACATTAGCCCTCTTAGTACAACGCCATCCTCGGGTACCCAGCGTTGGCCAAATTCATAGCGTAACCCACCATGGCTACAGCGTCCTCAAGATGCGAGGCGGCGGGGTCATCACGGTGCCACTGTGAAGAGGCGATGTGCTCCTAGAAAGCGAGCCTTCCGAACCGCATCGCTAGAACCAGACCACAGCGGCGGGAGGCCTCACGAGGCGCGCAAAAGCAGAAGACATCGACCGCTGGCTCCTCAAGAGGTAGGCCCCTCGAGGCCCATGGGCGAGGGAGCCTCCTTCCGCCGCATAGGAAAGTGTGCAGGCGCCTCCTCCGGGGGAGCTCGGGGCTGTCCTGGAGGGCCCCGACCTTGCCAAGGTCTCGAGGGAGGCGCTTGGGCACCGATGTGGCGTGCTTGACGTTTGCATAAGCGAGCAAGGCAAGGAAGGCGAACCCTCGGGATTCGTCGGCAAGGCCATTCGGGGAGCTATAGGAGTCAAAAGGGTCATGAGGGCGACCGCCTGCCAGCTATAGCCCCATCCAGCGAGGATGGTGGGCTCTGCGTCTGTCATCGCCTGGGGCTTAAGCCGGGCCGCGTCTCAAGAGCCTCGGCCTGTGATGGGGCGTTGCGAGGGCCTTACTGACTACGTCGCGCATGCCTTATGGCCTGCCAAAGGCGGCAGGCTGTACCGGCGTCTCATGAGGGCCATCTGGAGGCTCAAGAGGTCAGGCACCGCAGCCCTGGCGAGAGATGGAGATGGCCGCGAGAATGGCAGCCTCTCCGGAGCCTCCGAAGGCCCGAGCTTGGGGATCGTGAGTGGCTCCGCTGTCTGGTCTGCTACCAACACCCCCTCCCCAACATCACGGTGACATCTTTAAGTTTCATTTCAGGCTGGGGCGCCTTGAGGCGCGTATTCCCGGGGCGTGAGTCCGTCCTGCGGCATGTCCCTTTATTTCATGTCATTAGCCTATCACTAGGGGCGCCCCTCGGGCTACATCATCCCCAAACCCGCTCGGGCCCATCCCAGCGTATATCTCCTTTTTCCTTGAGATTATGCTCGCTCCACCATGCTTGTTATTGATTGCCTTTTCCTGGTGGTGGAATCTTGCACGTTAAAGGGGGTGCACGAGCATCGCGACTCGGGGCTCCTACGGCTCAAGCCCTCACCCTCTGGTCTTGTCCTTGCATGCGACCTGGCTTGCCGACCTTGGCTGAGACCAGCCGAGACCAGGACAGGGCCGTGGGGATTCTGCACTCGACCCAGCTTACTTGCATTAAAGAAGTGCTGAGCATCGCGACTCAAGACTCCTACAACTCTCAGCCCTCACCCTCTGGTCTTGTCCATGGCATCGCGACACAGCTTGCCGTGATGAAACTGAGACCAGGCAGGACCGAGGGCGTAGAGTTTCGTCATCTAACCCAGCTTGCGCATTAAAGGGGGTGCTGAGCATCGCGACTTCAGGCTCCTCTACAGCTCTCAAACCCTCACCTTACGGTCTTGTCCATGGCATGCGACACAGCTTGCCGGACAGGTGAGACCAGCCAGGCAAGGACCCGAGCGTGAAACCGACATCTGGCCAAATTTGCAGGAACACTCGAAGATAAGGCCCAGAGCCAGGCGCAACCCGCCTTGAGTAGGGCCCCGTGAGTCCCAGCCTGCTCATGGGTGCCCCAACACACCTCATGAGCCTCGCGCCTCTCAAGCAACTAATGGCAGGACTAACGATCATGCAGCGGAGCTCTTGTTCCTTTGTGGTGAACACTGGGGTCCCTCAAGAACCGCAAGCGACCTCGCACGCAACCTCCGCCAGCCAAGGCACGGGCCTAAGCGCGCACCAGGAGGCATTGTCCCGACCCTCGAGATAAGTCATCCGTCTGGACACACTAGTTATCGCAACACCATCCCCATCAATGCAACCCCGTGTTGCAGCGTCACTCTCCTTTCTCACGAATGATGGCTGCTTGGCGCCAAGGGGACCTGAGCATCCACGATTCATAGGCTCTTACGGACCTCGGGCGCTCACCTCCTGGCCTTGACCACGGCATGGCACAGCGCCTGGCGGCTGAGCCGCCTTGGACTGGGACACATCGGCTGAACATGCTCGAGGGCTCTCGTGAGGAGGCTGAAAGGAGGCCAGCTAGAGCAGAATGAGCATCTCGCACTGCCTCACAATAAGGATCATATTGACAAGCGCTACAAACATCTTACAAGCCCCGTGGGGTACATTCTTAGCTCCTGGGAAGAAGGCCAGCGAATCCTAAGTCCCTATCGGCGGGGACCACGGGCGCCATCATCAGCGGTGGGCCACCTGGTCGGCGCCAACCCCATCCAGATTAGGGGTGGCGATGACACAACAAACCCGCCCTGCTCGGGGAGGCGCAGGCTCGGATGCTCGTAGCTGTCGTCGCTCGTCTCGGCGTCGCGAAGAGCTCGTGAGTCAGCTGGATCCTCGGTAGCCATTACTTTGAGGCTATGCCAAGGAGTGGTCGGTCGGCCTCTGTCTCACGCAGCAGGACCCGACCCTCTCTGAGGGGCACTCCGGTAAACGACCCCAGCGTCGAAGACGCGAAGAACCACCGAGCACCATCGTACTCAGGTGGATCGTGAGGGTGCCCCTCGTCCTGCAGACCGGGCGACCTACGCCCGGCCTGAAATCATGAAGACCTGCGCCGGGGAGCCTTCACCGCAACCTACTGCCCGATCGCGAGGGTGCGCGGCCGGTGTCTTGTAGCGAGTCGAGGTTCCCCCACACTTGCGGACGTGGCGGCTAAGAAGGCGAATCCAAGACTTAGGGCGTGTCGGCGTGAACCACGAACTCAGCGAGCCTGGCGTGGACTCGGGGGAAGCGCACGCCGTGACCGCCCGGCGTCGGCCGCGGCGCCTTCGTGGCGCCCGGCGTCGCGTCCTGAGCCGCCAACATCGCGTACAAGGAAGAAACCACAGTGGCGGCCGCAGCGCTGCAGGGCATCGGCGCTCGGCGCAGCGCTGCCACGACACGGAGGGCAAGCCGCTTCTTTGGGGGAGCAGGTCAGGATCCTCTTGATGAGCCTTTCCCTTCTCTTTTGTGGAGAACCGGCGGATCGAACCATGGCAATCGAACCAGAAATGAGGAGGAGGAAGGAGAGGATATATTGGAAGAAGCGCTGGCGCGTTCGCATTACCTGCCCGTGAGAAGGATAATTCGACCTCCACGATCACCATAATCATGACCGACTCGCATGCGAGACTTGTCGAATCGGGTGGTTACCGAGGCATCGTGGGAAGCGGTCGCGCCAGCGTCAATCAACGCCCGTGTCGCCAAGGCCGCGAAGGCTGTTAGGGCCCATGACGCTTCACACTTGCCCTTCGCCTCTGCTCGGCCAAGTTGGCGGCGCCGTGGGCCAGGGGCTCTCGGCGTTACGGGAGCGGGGGTCCCAGACTTGCCTTCCTGCGGACTGGGCGTGGCTCAAAAGGAGGCCAGGACAGCCATCTTCATCAGCGCAGATCAAGACCCTCGCGAGGGCAAAGCTCAGCAGGCGGGCGACAAGGGCTTCCTCCGCCTGACGCGGCTCGTCGGGCTGGCTCATGAGGGCCGGAGAGTTCAAGGCAGGGTACCTCGCGAGGTGCTCGTGGCGCATAACCATGACGACCAAAAGAGCTAATTAGAGGCGCCAGCCCGCGCGGTGTCCTCCTTTCCTCTTCGGTGCAAAGGGAGCAAAGCGCGGTAGGAGCATCAAGCAAGGCATCCGTTTGATTGCAACAAGACCAAGACCAGCCCAGCAACTGGAAGAGTCATCGTGGAGCCAAGCAGGCGTCATCACGAGCCTTTGGCGGCGAGACCAACTTTAGTCAGGATAATTGTACCCGCTGTTCCCCTTCAAAATGGCCAATTGTTGGTGCCCTTCCCTCAATATTTGGGAAGAGGCCCAGGGCCTCGCCTATAAATAGGAGTAGCCACCCCGAGGGTAGAAGGATCGGCCCCGGATGAGATGGAATCCTCATCAAAACCAATAGCTAGGCGACTGAACACCATCTAGCGATTCATCACACCCACCAGAAACAGACCCTCGTGAGGCTGTTCTTCCTTATCTTATCCTTCATAAGCCCAAGAGCAATCACCACCACACCTTTGGGTAGGGTATTACACCACAATGGTGGCCCGAACGATATAAATCTTAATGTCTCTTGGCTGTTCTTGTGAACTGATCCCTGCGATCCCGGCGAAGTCGCGAGACGGTGGAAGGTTGGATCACGCGTGCAGTGTTGAACCTCAATGGTCTGCGGAACGAAATCCGACATTTGGGCGCACCGGGTAGGGTGCACGAATCTGCCTTTTCGCCTCGTTCTTCCCCGACCACGCAATCATGTGCGGCGCCCGTCAGTCGCGCGACGAGCCGCCCTACGCCTCCCATATCGCCCAAACAGCTCCGTCGTGGCGCCCTCGTCGTTCCGTCGCTTTGCCGTCAACGCCGCCATCGGCCGTGAAACGAGCAACAAGCGTCGTCACGGCACCCGTCCATGGCGGGGCGGCCGCACCGCCGCCTTCGCTCACCCCGCTGGTTCTTAAATCACGCGCCTGCAGCCATGAAACCGAGCTGCACTCATCGCGGCAAAGCGGCTCCTGCTTCTACCGCCCGTCGGCAGCGTCTGAAAAATAGCTCAAACCGAATCCGACTTCGTCTGCGCTGCGAGGCGCCCCGCACGTCCGTCTCGCACGCACCACCCTTGCCAGCGATAAGCTCAGGGGTGCCTCGGCCGCCTCCTCCTCAGAAAGCGCCTGGCAGCCCCAAGCTTGCGGCCCAGGCGGAACCGTTCCGCCCGGCGCTGCAGCAACAAGAAAACTGTCGAAGTTCTCGCCCACAGAAGCTGCCCGGCTCCCGCTCAACACGTCGAGACCCTCTGGCCCCCCAGCAGCGTGAGGAGGCCCTAGACCAAGCTCTACGCCGTCAAGGGCCCCCAGCGGCCACGGCGGGCTTCTGCCTTCACCTCGCTGCGGCTGCTTGGCGTGGCCCGCCAAGTTCAAGCAGACCTGCCTCCTCGCTCTGACGGCACACCTGACCCTCTGAGTTCCTCCAGCTCTACAAGCTGGGCATCGAGAGCTACTGGAGGATGAAAAAGTCATGGCGAACTGGTTTCCCATGGCGCTCAAGGGCAGAGCCACACACTGGCTCCTGAATCCGGCCCCAGGCACGATCTCTTCTGGGCGAGATCGCCACCCTTCGCCGCCAACTTCGGGGTACTCGCGAGGCCACCCGCCGTTAGCGACATCACGCCAGAATCAAGCAGCAGCGGAAACCCTGCAAAAGTACATCCAGCGCCTTCAACAGCAGCGCCTCAAGATCCCAGGGAGTAGCGGAGGAGGCCATGATCTGCCTTCTCCGGGCTTACTAGCGGCGTCAAGATGAAGGAGGTGGCGATGCATGAAGATCATGCACCTCCTTGGGCTGTTCAACTTGGTGACCAAGTCGCGCCCGGGGCTGAGGAGGCGCCTCTCCCTCCTCGAGCTGCCTGCCGCGGATCGAAAAAAGTCAAGGCCCAGGGCGTGAGGCGCCAGGGGATTGCCGTACTTCAGCCGAGCCGGACACCAAGCGAGGCGAGATCAGCGAGTCCTCCAAAGGCGATCGGTCTCGTGTACCGACCTCCACCCACAACACCAATGAATGCCAAGAGCTCCGGGCGTCTGCGAAGGAAGGGTCGGCGGACCGCCTCGGCCAGCGGCAAGGGCTACGGCCGGGGGAGGAACACGGGGCCTTTGGGAGACCGGCCCAGCGCCAAGGGTGGCGTGACCAACCTCGCGAGGACGCGCGGCAAGACCCGCGCCTCGCGAGGAGGCTGGAGGATACCCTCGAAGATCGCCCGCGAGAGCAGCGAGCCTCCCTTCACTACCCGCGCGTCGAGGAGGTGAAGACCGTTATCGGGGCCAGGGGCTGGGGGCTTCCGGGGAAGCGTGTCGATCGCTGCATCTGGGCGGAGCTCAAGCCCGACCTCTCGGCGCATCTTCAAGCAGTTCGCCCTTGAAGTGAATGCAGTCCTCCCAAGCTCGAGGCCACGCGCCCTCTCGGTGGTGGCGTGCGCCATCACATTCAGCTCAATGGGGATCAGCTCAAGTCTTGTGACCACGGCGAGTTCTCCCGATGCTTTGTTCAATCATCGACAGCGTGCTGGTCACCAAGACCCTCATCGGCAGCCAGGCAGGACTCAGCGTCTGTCCGTGGAAACATTCAACAATCTTCAAGTGCCTTACGGATCGACACAGCCAAGCCTTTCTCCGAGTCGCAAGCGGCTCCACAGTCCCGATCGGGCAGGTCCGCCTTCCTGTCACCTTGAACTCGCGACAACTACCACCGAGCTCATCGACCCGGCGTCGCCCACACCACTTTGCCGTACAGCGCCATCCTCGGGTACCCAGCGTTGGCCAAATTTATGGCCGTAACCCACCATGGCTACGCGTCCTCAAGATGCCGAGGCGGCGGGGTCATCACGGTGCCTGTGAAGAGAGAACCACGATGTGCTCCTGGAGGCGAGCCTTTCAGCCACATCGCTAGGAGCCAGACCACAGGCCTCAGGAGGCCTCAGAGGCGCACGAAAGAAGACATCGACGGCCCGGCTCCTCAAGAGGCAGGGCACTCGGGGAGCACGCCGGGCCGGGAGGAACCTCCTTCCATCGCGCGGAAAGCGCCCGGCGCCCTCCTTAGGCAGGGCTCGGGGCTGTCCCTGGAGGGCCCGACCTCGTCAAGGTCTCGAGGCGGCAGGCACACCACGTGGAGGCATGCTTGAAGCACGTTTCCATAGCGGGAGGAAGGCAAGGAGGGCGAACCCTCGGGAGTTCGTCGGCAAGGCCATTCAGGAGCTATAAGTCAAGGGTCATGAGGGCGGCCATAGCCTGTGCCCCCCATCAGGCGAGGATGGTGGGCTCGCGTCTGCATCGACATACCGGGGGCTTAACCGAGCCGCGTCTCAAGGCGCCTCGGCCCTCATGAGTGAGGCGTTGCGAGGCCGCCCACCTACGTCGCATGCCTTAGCTGCCAAAAAGCGGCAGCTGCGCGGCGTCTCGCAAGGCCATCACAGGCTCAAGAGGTCGAGCACGCCCGCAGCCCTGGCGGAGATGGAGATGGCCAGCGTGGAGCCGCCCGGCTTAGACCTCACGAGGCCCCAGGCCTTGGGGCTCGTGGTCGGCTCCGCAGCCCACGAATCTGCTACACCAACACCTTCCTCCCCAACATCACGGTGACATCTTTAAGTTTCGTTTCAGCACAGGGCGCCTTGAGCCGCATTATTCCCGGGCAGCGTGGGTCCGTCCTGCGGCATGTATCCTTTATTTCATGTCATTAGCCTATCCATTGGGGCGCCCCTCATTGCATCATCCCCAACCGCTCGGGCAGATCCAGCGGCATGTATCGTTCCTACTTTTCCCTTAGGATTGTGCTCTCGCTCCACCATGCTTGTTATTACGGTGCCTTTTCACGGGTGGTGGAATCTTGCGTTAAAGGGGGTGCACGAGCATCGCGACTCGGAGCTCCTGAGGCTCTCCGGCCCTCACCTCTGGTCTTGTCCATGAAATGTGACACAGGCTTGCGGCGGCAATGAGACCAGCCGAGCGGGACCGGGCGTGGAGTTCTTGCTCGGCCCAGCTTGCGCGTTAAAGGGGGGTGCACGAGCGCCGACTCAGGAGCTCTCACGGGCTCTCCGGCCCTCACCCTCTGGTCTTGTCCATGGCATCGCGACCTGGCTTGCCCGGCGATGGCTGAGACCAACCGAGCAGGACCGGGGCGTGGAGTTCGTCATCTAACAACTTGCGCATTAAAGGGGTGCACGAGCATGCGACTCAAGCTCCTACCGGCTCTCGGCCCTCACCCTCTAGTCTTGTCCATGGCATCGCGACGGCTTGCGGCGGACGGTGAGACCAGCCGAGAGCCGGGACCGAAGGCGTAAACACCGACATTCAGGAACACACTGAAGATAAGGCCAGTGCGGCGCAATCCGCCTTGAGGTGGGCCCCATGAGTCCGTCTTGGCTCATGGGTGCCCCAACACACCTCATGAGCCTCTCGCGCCTCTCAAAGCAAAAATGGTAGGACTAACGATCGCCAGGCGAGCTCTTGTTCCTTTGTGGTGAACTCTGGGGTCCCTCCAAGGAGCAGAAGCGACCTGCGCCCACGCAACCTCTCGCCCGGCCAAGGCGCGGACCTAAGCGCCGCACTAGGAGGCATTGTCCCGACCCTCGAGATAAGTCATCCGTCGGACACACTAGTTATGTAACACCATCCCACACTCAATGCAACCCCGTGTTGGCAGCGTCACTCTCCTTTCTCACCGAATGATGGCTGCTTGAGAACCAAGGGGACCCCACGAGCATCGGGACTCAGGCTCTTACCGAGACCTCGGGCCGCTCACCTCCTGGCCTTGACCACGGCATGCCCGACACAGCATACCGGCTGACGGCTTGAAACCGCCTTGGGCCCAGGACACATGTGTGAGCATCGAGGCTCGTGAGGACTGAAAGGAGGAAAGCTGAGCTAAAGCGGAATGAGCATCTGTACTTGCCTCACAATAGGATCATATTGACAAATGAAGCTACAAACATATTACAAGCCCCAGGTATCTTGGCTCCTCAGGGAACAAAGCCGAATCCTAAGGAGTCCTACCTACGAGGGACCACAGCAGGCGCCATCATCAACAGTGGGCCACCAGGTCAGGCGCCAACCCCATCAGATTAGGGGCGTGACGGCACTGCAAACCCACTGCTCGGGACAGGCGGGGCTCGGAGGCTCGTGGCTGTCGTCGCTTCGTCTCGGCGTCATGAAAACTCGGTAGTCGCTGGATCCTCTGGCGCCCGCTGAGCTGCCAAGGGGTGGTGATGGCCTCTGTCTCACGCAGGACCCGACCACACCTCTCCCAGGCAGCCTCTAGCCAACAGCGTCGAAGACCTTGAAGGACACTGCAGAAGCACCGCCATTACTCCAGGTGGATCGTGAGGCGCCCTCGTCCTGCGAGACCAGGCGACCTCGCCCCAGCCTCAAGTCATGAAGACTCGCCGGGGCAACTACGCAACCTCTGCCCAGTCACGAGGTGCCGCAGCAGCGTCTGGCGAGTCGGTTCCCCCTGCGGACGGCGAGGCGAAAGCGAATCCAAGACTTGGGCGTGTCGGCGTGAAGCACAAACTCCGGCGGGCCCTGGCGTGGACTCGGGGAAAGCGCACGCCGTGACCCACGGCGTCGGCCCGGCAAGCGCCCATTCGTGGCGCCAGCGTCGCCTCCCTTGAGCCGCCAGCGTGCGGCGTACAAGGAAGAGAAACCCTGGTGGCGGCCGCGCGCAGGGGCATGGGCTCCTCGGCGCGCTCTTGCCACACCGGAGGGCAAGCCGCTTCTTTGGGGGAGCAGGTGGGATCCTCTTGATGAGCCTTTCCCTTCTCTTCATGGAGAACCCGGCGGATCGAACCATGGCAATCAGAGCGAAATGAGGGCGAGGAGAAGCGAAGGATAGGCCCGGAAGAAGCGGCGCGCGTTCCGTACTTATAGCGGAGAATAACCGTCGGCCTCCACGTTCACCCGTAATCATGACCGACTCGCATGCGAGGGACTTGTCGAATCCGGGTGGTTACCGAGGCATCATGGGGAAGCGATGCGCCCGTCAATCAACCGCCCGTGTCGCCAGGCGCGAGGCTGTAAGGAGATTTACATCGAGGTAGGCAACAAAGCAAAGTTGCTGCGTTGGAGTCTGGCGATGCAGCTCAGCTTCTTCGATTCATAATGGAATTGAATAATTATTACACATCCTGCAATTAGTCGGGACATTATTTCTGCCTCATGTTTGATGAGTCGGGGTTATAATTCAATTTAATGGACAATGGTTGTTCGATATTTTGAATAAATATGTTCCACGGCTATGCACCCATTGTGGGCTATTTATATTGAATCTAGAATAGGAACGGTCTATAACATGAATACGAGGCATAAGCCTAATGAGATAAATCCGACATACTTACGGCATTGTCATTTGGGCCTGATGATAAAAGCATGAAGAAGCTCCATGATGATGGGCTCCTAACCGTCCGACTTGGTCGTTAGACATGTGAATTATCATGCTTTCGGCAAGATGACTAAGTCTCCTTTTGCAAAGAGTTGCGAGAGGCGTCAAACTATTGGAGCTATACCTGCGATGATGTGTGGTCAATAGCACAGCTTTGCTAGAGGTGGCTCTCGATGCTTCATGACTTTTACCGACGACTTGGTAGATATGGATATATCTATTTGATGAGAGCCAAGTCAGGAGACTTTGAAAAGTTTAAAGTTTCAGCGAGGTTGAGAATCAGCTCGGCAAGACTATAAAAACCTGCGATCTGATCGTGGAGGTGAGTACATGAGCCGGTTTGATGATCATTTGAAAAGTCGAGGTATAGTACCTCAGCTCACACCTCCAGTGCGCCATAGAGGAGCGACGTGCCGGAGCGGAGAATAGGACCTTGTTGGACATGGTCCGGTCTATGATGAACAAATCGGTTTATCCTTGTCATTTTTGAGGATCGCTCTAAAGCTGCAGCTTTCACACTAATAGGGTACCATCAAAATCCGTAGACAAGACACCACATGAGATGTGGACGGGAAGAGTCAGTTTGTCTTTTCTAAAGATTTGGGGTTGTGAAGCATTTGTCAGCGACTTATATGGGACAAGCTTACACCCAAATCGAGATAAATGCATATTAGTGGGATATCCAAAGAAACCTTGGGATATAACTTCTACAACCAGGAAGAGAACAAAGTATTTGTTGCTCGGAATGGGTTTTGAGAAAGAGTTTCTCGATCCGGGGAGGCCGATGGGGAGGATGGTTGACTCGAAGAAATTCGAGACCACTTTCGGGGGCGCTGGTTGGTAATGAGATCATCACGAATGATTAGAAGACCTGTAATCGAAGCGGCACGGTACCACAGGTCGGGAAAGATGCGAAGTCGTGATGTATTATTGCTAAGCGACGGAGCTGGCCATGTCTGGAGCGATGGTGAGCCCAGATTCGAGGCGCATTTGGAAACCATGAGATCGAGTTAAAGTCCATGGATGAGAATCAAATGGGGACTTGGTTGATCACGCCACTGGCGTAACTGCCATTAGTTGCAAATGGGTCTTTAGAAAACCTGTGGATGAAATGTTCCGATCCACAAAGCTAAACTTATCGCTAAAGGTTATGGACAAGTTCAAGGAATTGACTCTGACAGAGACTTACTGCGGTGGCGATGCTGAAATCGGTGAGGATCATACTAGCTATAGCTGCATATTTCGATTCACGAGATATGGCAGATGGATGTAAGCGGCTTTCCTTCACGGAAATTTGGCGAGGGCGTGTATATGATACAGCCCGAGGTTTTGTCGATCGACAATAGCACTAATGGTATGCAAGCTCAAGAGATCCATTTATGGGTTGAAGCAAGCATCTACGGTTGGAACATTCGTTTTGATGAAATGCGTCACTGATCTCGGTTTCATAAAAGCGAAAGTTCTTGTTTATACAAGAAGTTAAGTGGGAGCTTTCGATAGTGTTTTTGATCTTGTATGGACGACATACTCTTGATGGAAACGATGTTCGATGTTAAACTTCGGTTAAGGGATCATTGAATGGCAAGTTTTAGATGAAGGACCTTGGTGGCAGTCTATATTTTAGGCATTAAGTCTATGAGATAGATCGGAGGCTGCGGCTTAAGCGAGGCATGTACATAGATAAAGTGTTGAAGCAGTTCAACATGGTGAGTGAAGAAAGTTCTTGCCGCTCTCACATGGTATAAAATAAAAGAGACTCGAGTCCTACGACATATGATGGCGAAGCGGGATGAGTAAGGATTACGTATGCACAGGGCAATCTGATCCATCATCATATGCCATGATATGTACAAGGCCTGATGTTGCTTTTCCATAAGCTAACAAGTAGATACCAGGCCAACCCGGTGAGAGTCAGCAGGCAGCGGTAAAGACTATTTTGAAGTACACGAAAGGACTAAAGAGATGTTCCTAGTTTATGGAGGTCAGGAAGAGCTCATCGTAAGGAATTACGTCGATGCTAGTTGCCAAACCGGCGAGAGATGATTAGTCGATCATAGTCCCGGATTAAATATGCGTCGAGCGAAGGAAGCGATGCCTGGATGGAGTTCAAGCAGGATACGGTGGCGATTCTACCACGAAGCGAATACATTGCGTGGTACGCAAAGGAAGGTGTTTGGATCGGCATTTTACGGATGATCTTGGTATTTTCCAGGCTCGGTTGAAACCGTTGTACCTTTATTGTGATAATTCTGGTGCCATCGCACAAGCCAAGGAGCGAGGAATCACCACAAGGTGGACACATAGACGGAAATATCACGTCTGAAAATCGTAAGAATGGTGATGTAGAGTTATGCAAGAATTCACGGATGCAAATGTTGGATCCGTTGACTAAGCCTTCCACAACCCAAGCATGAGGGGCGCACGTTAGAGCTATGGGCATTCGATGTCTATTTGATTGACTCTAGTGCAAGTGGGAGGCTGTTGGAGATATGCCTAGAGGCAATCATGTATGATGATATTTCCTATGTGTTTATGAATAAAGATAGTCATGGACATTATCAATGATGTGTATGTCGGCAAATGCGTGACTTGTTTGTGGGACTATGCATTGTATGATGACTGTCCTAAAGGTGCCTAGTTGAAAGGGTTGTGTGGGCCTTGCAGACGACTAGACTAGCATATGACACGGTCGATGGCTTGGTCTCACTAGACATGGACCATTGGATGCTAAGCGGATAATATGGACTTGGAAAGGTCTGGTTGGATTCGGCGTAGTGATCCGAGTCGAATAAGGTCGGTCGGACAGACAACTATGAGGCCTTGGCGATATGTCATCACGTGAGTCTCTAGTACAACATCGTTCTATGTCCTAAGACCTGGTGACATGTACTCGGGATGGTGATAGACTTGCTTTTGGCTGACCAAGCGCTACTCCGTGGCTAGTCGTTACAAAGTAGGTTTAGGTTTGTCCGGTCCGGTGCGAGACATGGTCGAGCAAGGCGAGATTGCCCTCGATCGGGGAGATATACTCTGGGCCCCTCGTGTGATCCGACCAGGAACAACATGGCCATGCGACAAGGATTATGAGATAATCCGAATAGTGGTCGGATATCCTTTGGAGCGAATAAAGAGTCGGGCTAGCACAAGGATGTGATCTACGCCAGGCGACAACATATGTCGTGTTGGCAAAAGGAGCAGAGAAGTGTGACACGTTATGCGAGTTAGCCTAACCAGCTTCATGAAATGCCTTGGTGGTTGTACGCGCTGAGGCGCTACCAACCGTGAAGGTCGGTGATCCGAGCTGTGACCAAGCCGACTTGAACCTAAAGAATTCGCGCGCAATGGAAGGAACCTCGAGGTCGGTTCATAGGACACTGGTGGGATGTGATCCGAACTGGACTAGAAACGTGACAGTGAACTTTAGACTTTAGGGTCGTGCGAGGCCCAAGTGTTGAGCTATGACAGGGCGCTTTCGGTGCAGGAGCAGGGGTCCGAGACTTGCACCTTTCGGCATGCGTGGCTCAAAGGAGCCAGGCAACCCATCTTCATAGCATAGCTCAGACCCTCGCGAGGCCAAGCCTCATGAGGCGGGCCGACAAGGAGCTTCCTCGAGACGCGGCCTCGTCAGGCTGCCTCATGAGGCCGGAGGAGTTCAAGCGAGGTACCTCGCGAGGTGCTCGTGATGCAAGCCATGGCGACCAGAGGCGCCGATCGAGGCGCCAGCCCGCCGATGTCCACCTTTCCTCTTTGGTGCAGGGAGCAAGCGAGAGGCGAGAGCATCAAGCAAAGGCATCCGTTTGATTGCAACAAGACCAAGACCAGCCCCAGCGGTGGAAGGGAGTCATCGTGGAGCCCAAGCGGGCGTCATCACGAGCCTTTGGCGGCGAGGACCAACTTTAGTCGGGATAAGTACCTTTCCCCTTCAAAATGGCCAATTGTTGGGCGCCTTCCGCTCAATATTTGGGAAGAGGCCGAGGCCTCCGCTATAAATAAGGTAGCCACCCCTAGGGTAGAAGGATCGGCCCCGGATGAGATCGGAATCCTCAAAGAAATCAATAGCTAGGCGGTGAACACCATCTAGCAGTTCACACCCCACCAAACGGAGACCCTCGTGAGGCTGTTCTTCCTTATCTTATCCTTCCCTAAGCCCAAGGGCAATCCACCACCACACCTTTGGGTAGGGTGTTACACCACATGGTGGCGAACGATGTAAATCTGTGTCTCTTGTGCTGTTGTTTTAGTAGTTTAGGTCCTGCGATTGACCGAAGTGCGAGGCGGTGGAAGGTTGGATCACCGTGTGCCCCAGTGTTGAACCTCAAGGTCTGCGGAACCGAAATCCGACATTTGCGCTGGTGAGGTGCACGGAATCTGCCTTCGCCTCGTTCTTCCCCGACCACGCAATCATACCGGCGCCCGTCGAACCCGCGCGGCCGAGAACGCCCTACTTCGCCCGAGACAGCTCGTCGGCAGGCGCCCTAAATCATTCCCGTTGCTGCCGTCAGCGCCACCCGGCCAGCGAAACGAGCAACAAACGTCGTCCACGGCACCCGTCCACGGCGGGGCGGCCGCCACCGCCCACGCCAGCTCACCCCGCTGGTTTCTTCCGTCCACGGCGCCTTCAACCATGAAACCCGAGCTGCACTCATCGCGGCAAGCGAGCTCCCTGCGCTACCGCCCGTCGGCGGCGTCTCTGAAGAAATAGCTCGACCGAGTCGCCGAGCTTCGTCAGCGCTGCGAGAGGCGCCACGCACCGTCCGTCTCGCTGCACCGCACCTGCAGGCGATGGAGCTCACGGGCGCCTCAACGCCTCCTCCTCAAGCGCCCTGGCCCCAAGTAGCAGCCTGGCCGGAACCCGTTCCGCCCGAGCGCCCAGCAACGACAAACTGCTGTCAAAAGTTCCTGCCCACAAGAAGCTGCAAAACACTCCCGCTCCAGCACGTCGAGGACCTGCGCCCCCAGTAGCGCCTTAAGGCAACCGAGCTCTTTGTTGTCCGGGCCCCAGCGACCCACAGCGGGCTACTCGCCTTCACCTCAGCTGCATGGCGTCAGCGTAGCCCGCCAAGTTCAAGCGGACACCTGCTCCTCGCTTCTGACGGCACACAGACCCTGAGAGTTCCTCCAGCTCTGAGCTGGGCATCGAGCTGCCAGAGGATGAAAGGTCATGGCGAACTGGTTCCATAGGCGCTCATGGGCCAGACCCGCACCTTGCTCCTGAATCTGCCCCGGGCGATCTCTTCCTAGGCGAGATCGCACCGCTTCGCCGCCAACTTCCGAGGGTACTCGCGACCCGGCCACCGCCCGTTAGCGACATCGCCGAATCAAGCAGCAGCAGAGGAAACCACGCAAAGTACATCCAGCGCTTCAACAGCAGCGCCTCAAGATCCCAGGGGTAGCGGAGGGGCCATCATCTACGCCTTCTCCGGCGGTCTGTGACGTCAAGATGAAGGAGAGCTTGGCGATGCATGAAGATCTGGCACCTCCTTGGAGCTGTTCAACTTGGCGACCAAGTGCGCCCGGGGCAGGGCGCCTCTCCCCTCCTTGAGCTGCCTACAGCGGATCCCGAAGAAAAAAGTCCAAGGCCAGGGCGTGAAGCGCAAAGTTGCCGTACTGCGGCGAGCGGACACCAAAGCGGCGAGATCAGCGAGTCCTCAAGGCGGTCGATTGCTACGTGTACCACGACCTCCACCCCAACACCAATGAATGCCAAACTCCGGGCATGCTGCTTGAAGGAAGGGTGTGGGCGCCCAGCGCGGCAGAGGCCTTCTGACCGAGAGGAGGAGCAGAGGCGGCTGGGAAGACCCGCGGCCCAGCATGGTGTGCGACCAACCTGCGAGACCTTGAGCCCACTTCTCATGAGGAGGCTGGAGGATCAACCTCGCGAAGATACGCCCAGAGAGGCAGGCCTCCCTTAGCTACCGCCGCCGCCAAGGAGGGTGAGGCGTCATGTCGGGGCCAGGGGCTGGGGGCTTCGAGAGGCGCGTGCGATCTCCTGCATCTGGCTCAAGCCCAACCTCGGCGCATCTTCAAGCAGTTCGCTCGCGAAGTGAATGCGATCCTCCCAAGCGCTCGAGGCCGCCGCCCTCTCGGTGGTGGCGTGCGCCATCACATTCAGCTCGGCGGATCAGCTCAAGTCTTGCCCAGCCTGACGGATTCTCCGATGCTTTGTTCCCCAATCATCACAGCGTGCTGGTCACCAAGACCCTCATTGGCCGGCGGGGCAGGACTCAACGTCATCCGTTAGGCTCAACAATCTTCAAGTGCCTCACGTCGGCTGTCAGCCAAGCCTTTCTCCGGAGTCACCGGCGGCTCCACAGTCGATCAGGCGGAGTCCGCCTTCCTGTCACCTTGAGCTCGCGACAACTACCAGAGCTCGCCGACTTGGCGTCGCCCACATTAGCCCTCTTAGTACAACGCCATCCTCGGGTACCCAGCGTTGGCCAAATTCATAGCGTAACCCACCATGGCTACAGCGTCCTCAAGATGCGAGGCGGCGGGGTCATCACGGTGCCACTGTGAAGAGGCGATGTGCTCCTAGAAAGCGAGCCTTCCGAACCGCATCGCTAGAACCAGACCACAGCGGCGGGAGGCCTCACGAGGCGCGCAAAAGCAGAAGACATCGACCGCTGGCTCCTCAAGAGGTAGGCCCCTCGAGGCCCATGGGCGAGGGAGCCTCCTTCCGCCGCATAGGAAAGTGTGCAGGCGCCTCCTCCGGGGGAGCTCGGGGCTGTCCTGGAGGGCCCCGACCTTGCCAAGGTCTCGAGGGAGGCGCTTGGGCACCGATGTGGCGTGCTTGACGTTTGCATAAGCGAGCAAGGCAAGGAAGGCGAACCCTCGGGATTCGTCGGCAAGGCCATTCGGGGAGCTATAGGAGTCAAAAGGGTCATGAGGGCGACCGCCTGCCAGCTATAGCCCCATCCAGCGAGGATGGTGGGCTCTGCGTCTGTCATCGCCTGGGGCTTAAGCCGGGCCGCGTCTCAAGAGCCTCGGCCTGTGATGGGGCGTTGCGAGGGCCTTACTGACTACGTCGCGCATGCCTTATGGCCTGCCAAAGGCGGCAGGCTGTACCGGCGTCTCATGAGGGCCATCTGGAGGCTCAAGAGGTCAGGCACCGCAGCCCTGGCGAGAGATGGAGATGGCCGCGAGAATGGCAGCCTCTCCGGAGCCTCCGAAGGCCCGAGCTTGGGGATCGTGAGTGGCTCCGCTGTCTGGTCTGCTACCAACACCCCCTCCCCAACATCACGGTGACATCTTTAAGTTTCATTTCAGGCTGGGGCGCCTTGAGGCGCGTATTCCCGGGGCGTGAGTCCGTCCTGCGGCATGTCCCTTTATTTCATGTCATTAGCCTATCACTAGGGGCGCCCCTCGGGCTACATCATCCCCAAACCCGCTCGGGCCCATCCCAGCGTATATCTCCTTTTTCCTTGAGATTATGCTCGCTCCACCATGCTTGTTATTGATTGCCTTTTCCTGGTGGTGGAATCTTGCACGTTAAAGGGGGTGCACGAGCATCGCGACTCGGGGCTCCTACGGCTCAAGCCCTCACCCTCTGGTCTTGTCCTTGCATGCGACCTGGCTTGCCGACCTTGGCTGAGACCAGCCGAGACCAGGACAGGGCCGTGGGGATTCTGCACTCGACCCAGCTTACTTGCATTAAAGAAGTGCTGAGCATCGCGACTCAAGACTCCTACAACTCTCAGCCCTCACCCTCTGGTCTTGTCCATGGCATCGCGACACAGCTTGCCGTGATGAAACTGAGACCAGGCAGGACCGAGGGCGTAGAGTTTCGTCATCTAACCCAGCTTGCGCATTAAAGGGGGTGCTGAGCATCGCGACTTCAGGCTCCTCTACAGCTCTCAAACCCTCACCTTACGGTCTTGTCCATGGCATGCGACACAGCTTGCCGGACAGGTGAGACCAGCCAGGCAAGGACCCGAGCGTGAAACCGACATCTGGCCAAATTTGCAGGAACACTCGAAGATAAGGCCCAGAGCCAGGCGCAACCCGCCTTGAGTAGGGCCCCGTGAGTCCCAGCCTGCTCATGGGTGCCCCAACACACCTCATGAGCCTCGCGCCTCTCAAGCAACTAATGGCAGGACTAACGATCATGCAGCGGAGCTCTTGTTCCTTTGTGGTGAACACTGGGGTCCCTCAAGAACCGCAAGCGACCTCGCACGCAACCTCCGCCAGCCAAGGCACGGGCCTAAGCGCGCACCAGGAGGCATTGTCCCGACCCTCGAGATAAGTCATCCGTCTGGACACACTAGTTATCGCAACACCATCCCCATCAATGCAACCCCGTGTTGCAGCGTCACTCTCCTTTCTCACGAATGATGGCTGCTTGGCGCCAAGGGGACCTGAGCATCCACGATTCATAGGCTCTTACGGACCTCGGGCGCTCACCTCCTGGCCTTGACCACGGCATGGCACAGCGCCTGGCGGCTGAGCCGCCTTGGACTGGGACACATCGGCTGAACATGCTCGAGGGCTCTCGTGAGGAGGCTGAAAGGAGGCCAGCTAGAGCAGAATGAGCATCTCGCACTGCCTCACAATAAGGATCATATTGACAAGCGCTACAAACATCTTACAAGCCCCGTGGGGTACATTCTTAGCTCCTGGGAAGAAGGCCAGCGAATCCTAAGTCCCTATCGGCGGGGACCACGGGCGCCATCATCAGCGGTGGGCCACCTGGTCGGCGCCAACCCCATCCAGATTAGGGGTGGCGATGACACAACAAACCCGCCCTGCTCGGGGAGGCGCAGGCTCGGATGCTCGTAGCTGTCGTCGCTCGTCTCGGCGTCGCGAAGAGCTCGTGAGTCAGCTGGATCCTCGGTAGCCATTACTTTGAGGCTATGCCAAGGAGTGGTCGGTCGGCCTCTGTCTCACGCAGCAGGACCCGACCCTCTCTGAGGGGCACTCCGGTAAACGACCCCAGCGTCGAAGACGCGAAGAACCACCGAGCACCATCGTACTCAGGTGGATCGTGAGGGTGCCCCTCGTCCTGCAGACCGGGCGACCTACGCCCGGCCTGAAATCATGAAGACCTGCGCCGGGGAGCCTTCACCGCAACCTACTGCCCGATCGCGAGGGTGCGCGGCCGGTGTCTTGTAGCGAGTCGAGGTTCCCCCACACTTGCGGACGTGGCGGCTAAGAAGGCGAATCCAAGACTTAGGGCGTGTCGGCGTGAACCACGAACTCAGCGAGCCTGGCGTGGACTCGGGGGAAGCGCACGCCGTGACCGCCCGGCGTCGGCCGCGGCGCCTTCGTGGCGCCCGGCGTCGCGTCCTGAGCCGCCAACATCGCGTACAAGGAAGAAACCACAGTGGCGGCCGCAGCGCTGCAGGGCATCGGCGCTCGGCGCAGCGCTGCCACGACACGGAGGGCAAGCCGCTTCTTTGGGGGAGCAGGTCAGGATCCTCTTGATGAGCCTTTCCCTTCTCTTTTGTGGAGAACCGGCGGATCGAACCATGGCAATCGAACCAGAAATGAGGAGGAGGAAGGAGAGGATATATTGGAAGAAGCGCTGGCGCGTTCGCATTACCTGCCCGTGAGAAGGATAATTCGACCTCCACGATCACCATAATCATGACCGACTCGCATGCGAGACTTGTCGAATCGGGTGGTTACCGAGGCATCGTGGGAAGCGGTCGCGCCAGCGTCAATCAACGCCCGTGTCGCCAAGGCCGCGAAGGCTGTTAGGGCCCATGACGCTTCACACTTGCCCTTCGCCTCTGCTCGGCCAAGTTGGCGGCGCCGTGGGCCAGGGGCTCTCGGCGTTACGGGAGCGGGGGTCCCAGACTTGCCTTCCTGCGGACTGGGCGTGGCTCAAAAGGAGGCCAGGACAGCCATCTTCATCAGCGCAGATCAAGACCCTCGCGAGGGCAAAGCTCAGCAGGCGGGCGACAAGGGCTTCCTCCGCCTGACGCGGCTCGTCGGGCTGGCTCATGAGGGCCGGAGAGTTCAAGGCAGGGTACCTCGCGAGGTGCTCGTGGCGCATAACCATGACGACCAAAAGAGCTAATTAGAGGCGCCAGCCCGCGCGGTGTCCTCCTTTCCTCTTCGGTGCAAAGGGAGCAAAGCGCGGTAGGAGCATCAAGCAAGGCATCCGTTTGATTGCAACAAGACCAAGACCAGCCCAGCAACTGGAAGAGTCATCGTGGAGCCAAGCAGGCGTCATCACGAGCCTTTGGCGGCGAGACCAACTTTAGTCAGGATAATTGTACCCGCTGTTCCCCTTCAAAATGGCCAATTGTTGGTGCCCTTCCCTCAATATTTGGGAAGAGGCCCAGGGCCTCGCCTATAAATAGGAGTAGCCACCCCGAGGGTAGAAGGATCGGCCCCGGATGAGATGGAATCCTCATCAAAACCAATAGCTAGGCGACTGAACACCATCTAGCGATTCATCACACCCACCAGAAACAGACCCTCGTGAGGCTGTTCTTCCTTATCTTATCCTTCATAAGCCCAAGAGCAATCACCACCACACCTTTGGGTAGGGTATTACACCACAATGGTGGCCCGAACGATATAAATCTTAATGTCTCTTGGCTGTTCTTGTGAACTGATCCCTGCGATCCCGGCGAAGTCGCGAGACGGTGGAAGGTTGGATCACGCGTGCAGTGTTGAACCTCAATGGTCTGCGGAACGAAATCCGACATTTGGGCGCACCGGGTAGGGTGCACGAATCTGCCTTTTCGCCTCGTTCTTCCCCGACCACGCAATCATGTGCGGCGCCCGTCAGTCGCGCGACGAGCCGCCCTACGCCTCCCATATCGCCCAAACAGCTCCGTCGTGGCGCCCTCGTCGTTCCGTCGCTTTGCCGTCAACGCCGCCATCGGCCGTGAAACGAGCAACAAGCGTCGTCACGGCACCCGTCCATGGCGGGGCGGCCGCACCGCCGCCTTCGCTCACCCCGCTGGTTCTTAAATCACGCGCCTGCAGCCATGAAACCGAGCTGCACTCATCGCGGCAAAGCGGCTCCTGCTTCTACCGCCCGTCGGCAGCGTCTGAAAAATAGCTCAAACCGAATCCGACTTCGTCTGCGCTGCGAGGCGCCCCGCACGTCCGTCTCGCACGCACCACCCTTGCCAGCGATAAGCTCAGGGGTGCCTCGGCCGCCTCCTCCTCAGAAAGCGCCTGGCAGCCCCAAGCTTGCGGCCCAGGCGGAACCGTTCCGCCCGGCGCTGCAGCAACAAGAAAACTGTCGAAGTTCTCGCCCACAGAAGCTGCCCGGCTCCCGCTCAACACGTCGAGACCCTCTGGCCCCCCAGCAGCGTGAGGAGGCCCTAGACCAAGCTCTACGCCGTCAAGGGCCCCCAGCGGCCACGGCGGGCTTCTGCCTTCACCTCGCTGCGGCTGCTTGGCGTGGCCCGCCAAGTTCAAGCAGACCTGCCTCCTCGCTCTGACGGCACACCTGACCCTCTGAGTTCCTCCAGCTCTACAAGCTGGGCATCGAGAGCTACTGGAGGATGAAAAAGTCATGGCGAACTGGTTTCCCATGGCGCTCAAGGGCAGAGCCACACACTGGCTCCTGAATCCGGCCCCAGGCACGATCTCTTCTGGGCGAGATCGCCACCCTTCGCCGCCAACTTCGGGGTACTCGCGAGGCCACCCGCCGTTAGCGACATCACGCCAGAATCAAGCAGCAGCGGAAACCCTGCAAAAGTACATCCAGCGCCTTCAACAGCAGCGCCTCAAGATCCCAGGGAGTAGCGGAGGAGGCCATGATCTGCCTTCTCCGGGCTTACTAGCGGCGTCAAGATGAAGGAGGTGGCGATGCATGAAGATCATGCACCTCCTTGGGCTGTTCAACTTGGTGACCAAGTCGCGCCCGGGGCTGAGGAGGCGCCTCTCCCTCCTCGAGCTGCCTGCCGCGGATCGAAAAAAGTCAAGGCCCAGGGCGTGAGGCGCCAGGGGATTGCCGTACTTCAGCCGAGCCGGACACCAAGCGAGGCGAGATCAGCGAGTCCTCCAAAGGCGATCGGTCTCGTGTACCGACCTCCACCCACAACACCAATGAATGCCAAGAGCTCCGGGCGTCTGCGAAGGAAGGGTCGGCGGACCGCCTCGGCCAGCGGCAAGGGCTACGGCCGGGGGAGGAACACGGGGCCTTTGGGAGACCGGCCCAGCGCCAAGGGTGGCGTGACCAACCTCGCGAGGACGCGCGGCAAGACCCGCGCCTCGCGAGGAGGCTGGAGGATACCCTCGAAGATCGCCCGCGAGAGCAGCGAGCCTCCCTTCACTACCCGCGCGTCGAGGAGGTGAAGACCGTTATCGGGGCCAGGGGCTGGGGGCTTCCGGGGAAGCGTGTCGATCGCTGCATCTGGGCGGAGCTCAAGCCCGACCTCTCGGCGCATCTTCAAGCAGTTCGCCCTTGAAGTGAATGCAGTCCTCCCAAGCTCGAGGCCACGCGCCCTCTCGGTGGTGGCGTGCGCCATCACATTCAGCTCAATGGGGATCAGCTCAAGTCTTGTGACCACGGCGAGTTCTCCCGATGCTTTGTTCAATCATCGACAGCGTGCTGGTCACCAAGACCCTCATCGGCAGCCAGGCAGGACTCAGCGTCTGTCCGTGGAAACATTCAACAATCTTCAAGTGCCTTACGGATCGACACAGCCAAGCCTTTCTCCGAGTCGCAAGCGGCTCCACAGTCCCGATCGGGCAGGTCCGCCTTCCTGTCACCTTGAACTCGCGACAACTACCACCGAGCTCATCGACCCGGCGTCGCCCACACCACTTTGCCGTACAGCGCCATCCTCGGGTACCCAGCGTTGGCCAAATTTATGGCCGTAACCCACCATGGCTACGCGTCCTCAAGATGCCGAGGCGGCGGGGTCATCACGGTGCCTGTGAAGAGAGAACCACGATGTGCTCCTGGAGGCGAGCCTTTCAGCCACATCGCTAGGAGCCAGACCACAGGCCTCAGGAGGCCTCAGAGGCGCACGAAAGAAGACATCGACGGCCCGGCTCCTCAAGAGGCAGGGCACTCGGGGAGCACGCCGGGCCGGGAGGAACCTCCTTCCATCGCGCGGAAAGCGCCCGGCGCCCTCCTTAGGCAGGGCTCGGGGCTGTCCCTGGAGGGCCCGACCTCGTCAAGGTCTCGAGGCGGCAGGCACACCACGTGGAGGCATGCTTGAAGCACGTTTCCATAGCGGGAGGAAGGCAAGGAGGGCGAACCCTCGGGAGTTCGTCGGCAAGGCCATTCAGGAGCTATAAGTCAAGGGTCATGAGGGCGGCCATAGCCTGTGCCCCCCATCAGGCGAGGATGGTGGGCTCGCGTCTGCATCGACATACCGGGGGCTTAACCGAGCCGCGTCTCAAGGCGCCTCGGCCCTCATGAGTGAGGCGTTGCGAGGCCGCCCACCTACGTCGCATGCCTTAGCTGCCAAAAAGCGGCAGCTGCGCGGCGTCTCGCAAGGCCATCACAGGCTCAAGAGGTCGAGCACGCCCGCAGCCCTGGCGGAGATGGAGATGGCCAGCGTGGAGCCGCCCGGCTTAGACCTCACGAGGCCCCAGGCCTTGGGGCTCGTGGTCGGCTCCGCAGCCCACGAATCTGCTACACCAACACCTTCCTCCCCAACATCACGGTGACATCTTTAAGTTTCGTTTCAGCACAGGGCGCCTTGAGCCGCATTATTCCCGGGCAGCGTGGGTCCGTCCTGCGGCATGTATCCTTTATTTCATGTCATTAGCCTATCCATTGGGGCGCCCCTCATTGCATATTCTTGATGAAGTATATGAGTTCTAAGTTGCACTAATTCATCTGCGGATGATCTTCTCCAAAGCCATGAATGGGTCCTCGATAGTGGATGTACAAATCACATGATTGGTGACAAGAATCTATTGATGGATGCTCCTTATCACGTCACATCTGAAGCATATCATCTTTCTTGACAAAGGCAAAAGTCAGTATTGGGTCTAGGTAAGGTTGCGATCTCTAGGACATACACATGGACAAAGTCATGCTTGTTGAGTCCTTAGGATACAACCTCATGTCGATCTCAATGCTTTGTGATCTTGATATGGTTGTTGTCTTTGGCAAGTTTCGTGTGTTGTGATTATGGAAGCTGACAATTCCAAAGTCTTGAAGGCTTTAGGAGAGGAGACTTGTATATTGTTGATTTCTCTACGGGACCACAACCAGCCGTGTGCCTACTTGCAAAAGCTTGAAGGCTGGCTATGGCATCGACGACTTGGTCAGCGAGGCATGAGGAATTCTGCGCTTGCGAAGAAGAAGCATGTCATTGGCATTGAGAATGTCAAATTCCTCAAGGATCACTTGTGTGGAGCTGTGAAGCTGGAAAAATGACCAAGGCAAGCATCCGCGAAGACTATCATGACCACTACTCGTCCATTGAATTGCTTCACATGGACCTCTTTGGTCCTAATCATTACTCAGCAGTCACTAATGATGCATCTCTATATGGCTTTGTTATTGTTGATGATTACTCTCGTTACACATGGGTACACATTGTCACTTACAAACATGAAGTGCGAGGAAGTCTTCAAGCGATTTTCCTCGAGGGCTTCAACCAACTTTGGTGTGAAGATCAAGCACATCGGGAGTGACAATGGAACTGAGTTCAAGAATTCGGTCTTGATGACTATCTTGATGAACTTGGTATTACTCATGAGTTATCTGCTCCTTATACTCCTCGGCAAAATGGCGTCGTGGGCGCAAGAACAGAACTCTTGTTGAGATGGCTCGCACTATGCTTGATGAATACAAAAGCGCCTCGTCGTTTTTGGATTGATGCAATTGATACCGCGTGCCACATCATCAACAGAGTATATCTTCACAAATTCTTCAAGAAGACTGCCTATGAACTCCTCAGACAAGAAACCCAATGTGAGTTATTTCAAAGTCTTGATGCTAAATGTTGGATTAGAGATCCTCATCACAATGCTAAATTTGCACAAGCACATGAAGGTTTATGCTTGGTTACGGAAAGGACTCGCACACCTACAAGTCTTCAACAACGCTCTTCACAAGGTTGTTGAAACTGTAGATGTCTGTTTGATGAAACTAATGGCTGAAAGAGCACCTACCTTCTGTGATAGATGAACCAGCACTTTGAGGATTCTATCAAGTTCAAAGCGCGAGGATGTCATTCCTCTTGAAGAATCTGCTGAAGAATTCATTCGAGCGTGAAGAGCGTCGAGTGATGCACTAAAGATAATCTGAAGAAAAAATGGTGGAAAGAAAATCTGATCAAATTCCTCGGCGACAACCAGCTCATCCTCGCGTTGCAAAAAAGTGCAAGTTGAAAAGACATCGGATGACATTGAAGCACCGGGTCCTCTCCCGCTCAAAAGCTTCACATTTATCTAACTTTTGTGGGCACTATGCTTTTGTCTCTATCCGAGGCCCACTAAGGTAGATGAAGCATTTCGGAACTGAGTGGATTCAGGCCATGCAAGAAGAATTACATCTTTGAGCTCAACAATGTCGGGAACTGGTCAAACTCCAGATTGTAAGCATAATATCATTGGCACAAAGTGGATCTACCCAAACAAGCAAGATGAAAATGGCCTTGTGGTTGGGAGAATAAGGCCACTTTTGTAGCTCAAAGGCTACACACAGGTTTTGAAGATCCAAAGAATCGGAACAAAGTCTTGGACTCAACAAGGCCCTCTATGGCCTCAAGCAGGCCCCACGGGCGTGGTATGATACTTTGAAGGAATTCTTTTGAAGAATGGCCACCGGTTCACTCGACCCTACTCTCTTTACTAAATCTTATGATGGTGAACTGTTTGTGTGCCAAATATATGTTGATGATATTATCTTTGGCTGTCTTGACCAACGTTATAGTGATGAATTTGCCTATATGATGAGTGAAGAATATCAAATGTCTATGATGGGAGAGTTGAAATTCTTCTTAGGTCTTCAAATTAAATCAACAAAATGGCAATTCATATTCGGAGAAATACCTCAAAGATGTTACGAAAATTCGGCATGCAAGATTGCAAAAGCGTCAAAATTCCTATGCCCACAAATGGCCATCTATGCCTTGATGAAAATGGTATTGACTTGATCACAAGGGTATACCGCTCCATGATTGGTTCTTTATTGTACTTATGTGCATCTAGGCGGATATAATGCTTAGTGTTTGCATGTGTGGATTTCAAGCTACAGAAGGAATCACACCATAAGGTGTGAAGCATATTCTTGATATCTAGCTCACACACCAACACTAGGATTATGGTACCCCAAAGGGCTCTACTTTTGATCTCATTGGATATTCGACTCGACTATCTGGTGATGTGTGGACATAAAGTCAACATCTGGTACTTGTCATTTCCTCAGATCTTTGGTGCATTGGTCCTCGAAGAAACGAACTGCGTATCCTTTCTCTTTGGGAAGCTGGTACATTGCTGCTGGGTTCTTGCTGTGCTCAATTGTTGTGGATGAAGCAAACTCTCAAGGACTACGGCATCAACGTGAAGAATGTGCCTCTCTCTTGGACAATGAGGTGCCATCAAGATTGCTCACAACCAGTTCAGCACTTTCGAAGACAAAGCAATTCAGATTTCATCATTTTCTTCGTGATCATGTGTTGAAGGCGACATCTTTATTGACATGTGAAGAAAGAACAACTAGCGATATCTTCACAAAGCCCTTGGATGAGAAGAATTTAGCAAGTTGGGTTGTGAGCTAAATATCTTAGAATCTTGAATGTTCTTTGAAAAGGACACCATCCTAACACTTATGCAAAATTGATGACTTAGATGTGCAACACATGAAAAGCGTTTTCTTCAATCAATGAAGAATAACACTCTAAGTGTGAAGAAATTAATGAAGAATTTGATTCTCAGAACCCTCGACAATTATGCGCGGTGTGAAATCATCATTCTTATCGGTGGGTCACGCCACCACCAAAGTTGAAAATCTTCAATTTGAGTTTTCCTCAGTTTTGAAATTCTTTTTTCAAATTCTTCAACTTTGCAAAATCTTCACTGTTTCCTCGTTTTTTCTTCATTGGCTATATATATATATATAGGTTTATGTCCTCTACAGCATTCACTTATGGCTATTTCTTCAAGTTGCATTTTACGCTAAGTGAATGTGGGACCCTTCCCCTCTATGCTATACTCAACCCAATCTATTCACAAATTCTTCATATGCGTTCTATTTGAAACTTCGTTCAAAATCTTCCTTTGTGTCCTTGTCATTGAAGAAATTGCGAGCAACTTTAAATTAATCTTATCCAAATTTTGGTTTTGCCGCTCAAACCGTTCCCTTCCCAGATGACTTATCTATTCCCACGATCTAACACGATCTCCACTTTTCGATGCGTGGGTGACACATGTCAGCAATGAGAAGGGGAGAACGTTAGTCCTAAATCTTGGGCGAACAGTTTTTCCTTTGACTATAAATACCCTCTCCCTTCCTCACTTCCTTTACTCCGCTCGACCGCTCTCTCTCCTTTCCTTTCTCAAACCCTAAGCGCCGCCCTTCTCCATCTCGCCGGTGAGGAAGAGCTTCCTTGCCTCGACCTGTCGCCATCATTGCCGGCCCCGGAAATCTTCACTCCCCCGGCCGTAGCTGTCTTCCTCCAGGTTAGGGCGTGGAAATCTGGTGCCGAACTTCAAATCTACACTTCTCGGTTGTCGTGTTCTTCATCCGGGGTAATTAAAAGTTACTTTTATGCCCTCTTTGATTCAAATTTTTCTACAAAATCTTCAAAGGTGTTTTATTCTTCAAATCCTCACACAAAACACCTCACTAGTCATCTTTCTTGATTCTTTCTCTAAGCATCATTTTTCTTCAAGATTCCTCAATTGTGGATCCTCGATCTATACAACTCTGGAACCTAAGACAAAAAGCGCTTAGTGAAATTCTTCAAAACTCATCTGGTCAAATTCCTCAAACTTTTCTTTTTGAAAAACCTTGAGGCATATGACCTCTCCAAATTCCTCCAACTATACTCATTTCACTACTCATGTTGCTCTTTGAATCACTAGGTTCTCATCAACTTAACTCATTTGCGGTTTCCTCGAAGAAAAGTTGCATACTTCTTGGAGAATTGATTGTTCAAATTCCTCAATGAAGAATATGGCGGGCGGTAAACCGAGAAAGGAGGAAAGAGGCTGAGGTCATGACTGCTTTTGAAATACGAGGACATCTATCTTGACTATTGCACACTGATGAGGCCAAGTTGGAAAGGAGAACAAAAATCAGCGCAAAGGTGTCTGAATTGAAAGGAGATGGGCAAGAAATGGAGGATACAGGTATGTTACTCCAAAGTATATGAAGAAATTAGCACTTAATCCTCCATGCCCAAGAGCTCCATTGGCTTTGGCCAAGGCTGACCCCACCACATCAAGCGTGGTGAGGATTTTCTGAAGAATGGGCCAAGCGCCAAGCCAAGTTGGCGAGACAAGCCAAAAGCGGTGAGGAAATTCAATGAAGACTCTGCTGCTCTGCTGCCCTTGAGGCCTCTGTCAAGCCTAGAAAATCAATGGCAAAGAAGCTCGCACAAGCCAAGTGCTTCAACAAGCTGGCCCTCACGGCCAAGTTCCTCGACAATGCCCTCACGGCCAGTTCCTCATGCTGCTCCTGCTCCTCCCAAATCTTCAGCTCCTCCTCAAAAGTCCTCGCAGCTCCTCCAAAGTCCTCGGCACTGTGCATCGGCCCGTGCCAAGGACTGCAGGCATCTCTATTGCCTCTGGTGTCTCGCGAGTTCCTCGGCTGCACAAATTCTTCATCGGGCCCCACTCTGCTGAAGACAAAGGCAATGGTGGATGAGGTCCTCGGCCAAGTCCGAAGAAGAAACAGGTTGCCTTCCAGTGCCATCGGCGATGAAGGCGATGATGATGAACTTGCAAATCATCGAGCGAGCAAGTTAGGGCCGCTAGAGCCAAAGGCACACTTGCCCTTGCTTTTGGATCAAGGCGATCCTCGATTACATTGATCTCTAGCACAAGGATCCAAACACCCTATGCTGATTTTCATTTGACTCTGGCCAAAGTCACATCTTGACCCATTTCATCTGAGAAATGGAAATTTGAGAAGGCTAGCAGATCAAGAAGGCTCGATTCAGAAGAAAGTTCGAGAAAACGTTGTCAAAATGACAACGATGAACTCCTCAAGATCGATCTAAAATCAAAGCCCTCGGCGATGACTTGATGCTTATTATGCTGATTGGCAAGAGCCAAAGTCAGATTTGTCAACCTGACTAAGAAGTTCACCAATGTTGCAGCTCCAACGCAACAAAAGTTCCTCGGTGGAGCCTCTGCTCAGCCTCTTGAAGAACATGCCGGCACTGATGATTTTCACTCTTGAAGAAAATGCTAGTTCGGGCTGATGACTCCATTCCGCGCTGAAGAAATTGCGGGGCATCCACTAGTAGTGCGCTGAAGAAAGCGAAGAAGTCAGGCAAGCGCATCGATTGCTTGAGAAATTCAAACGATTCCTCGGCTCCTCCCGCCTACACAACTCCTATCCTTCCATCCGCACGGATGTAAGAAGACCAAGGCTGAAAGCGAGCTGCAGTGAAGAAAAGGAAAGCATCGGCTGCTTGAATCTTAGCTCAAAGAAGATGAAGCCTATGACCAGCTCGTTTGAAAATCCGATTGATGTTGTTCGATTTCCACCATGCCATCAAAGGACCTTGTTCCTTTTGGTGAAGAATATGTGATCCCAGCGGATCGATGAAGAAAATCATTCTGCTTGCCGTGAGGCAGATTGATGAAAAATTGAAGTGGATCGATCCCTTCACCACCGTTGTTTCCTCGCCAATGCCTCAGTTCACAGTGAAGAGGCTGGCGTTGAAGAAATGAAGATGAAGGCGTGGATATTGGATGCACTACGCTGTGATGAATGATGACTTTTGGGAAAGTCAGCATCCCAATTCTCACTCTTCACCCAATCAACAAATACCTCGTCCCGCAATTCAAACTCAAAACCACCCTTGTATGAAGAAATTCCAGCCACTAGTGTTGAAGAACCTCCCTGTCCTTTGAACCAAAGCGAAATGAAGAAACCAGAAATTCCCATCAAGAACCAGATTGCGATT
>JAHIAM010008681.1:0-19492 GCA_021605205.1 Aegilops longissima
AGTTAGTCAAGAAGCAACCATCATTTCACTCTTCAATGACACGACGAATATAAAATGGTTGGTATGGAGAGAAAGAGAAAACCACTATATATACACTAGCGGAGCCTAAGCTACAAGCCGCTTGCTTGGTTGCTTCTTCATAAGCATAGAACAACGGTGGCCACACACCTGGTCACGATCCGCCTGATCCCACCATTGGGGAAGGGAAGTATGTTCTGAGACGCGTCGACATCGGGCGAGGGAGAAACCCACACTGGTAGGTCCCAATCGGGGTCCCCGCAGTATGGGCTGATGCTCGCCCCAACCGCTTCTTCTAGCTACAGCGATGTCCTGTGAGTACATCTTCCTTTTGAGCCGGCTTGCTCCACGCCACCGCCTCCCACGTAGCTCCATCTCCATGTCGATCTTTTCTACTTCTACCACTTCTATTTGTGATGAGTTTATGTCTCATGAACTAGTGCCAAGGCTATTATTCTAATCACACTTCTTCAATATCTTTGCCATCACGGATGCTCACTGGATTTTAGTGGAACTGCACAAAAGCATCAGATGATCCGAGGGTGCCACAATGCCTTTCCTTCTGACAAGTTCTACCTAGCTGTGAAATTAAACCCTGTTAGGGTTTAGGTTTAAGCAGTGACCCCATCAGAGTTTTTCTTTGTACACGCCTCACAACTTTTGTCTCATTAGGATTTGAAAGTGCGTTATATCGACTAGAGGGGGTGAATAGGTTATTTTATGAATTCTTCATCGAGGAATTTGCCGTGAGGAAATTCCTTAGCTAAGAACTACTTGCAGGGAATAAGTACTCAAGTAAGCTATAGAATGCGGGCATGGTCATCATGATGAAATGAAGACAAACAAAGAGTACGAAAGCGTAAACACAGGATAGCACAAGATGAAGACAAAGATCAAGAAATTGAACTCGAGGAAATTGAGAAAGTCTTCAACAAAGTCTTCAAACACAGATATGAACAAACACTCAACACAAGAATGAGGAAATGAAAGGGTTGAGGAAATAGAACCAGAAGGTTGGTGAAGACAATGATTTGGTAGACCAGTTCCAACTGCTGTCTCCGCTTGTACGCCCTGGTTGGAGCGGCCGAGTATTTAAACTCGAGGACACATGCCCGACACCGCATTCGAGCACGCAGCTCAGACACCAAGTCCTCACCAGATTCTCCTTGAACTAAGGTCACATGACTCGCCCAATCACTGTGGTAAGTCTTCAGACTTCCAAACCTTCACAGACTTGGTCACTCGCATCCACAATTCCTCTTGATGCTCTAGACCATGACGCCTAACCGTCGGAAGAAGCACAGTCTTCAAAGGTAACTAAGCATCGGATCCACGCAGATCAATCTCTTCAAAGGATGCTCAATCACTTTGGGTTTGTAGGGTTTGGTTTTGGGTTTTTCCTCACTCGATGATTTTCGCCAAAGTCCCTGAGGATGGGTTGCTCTCAAATGACAAGTGTCAAGTTCTTCTGAGCAGCCAACCAGCTAGTGGTTGTAGGGGCGCTATTTATAGCCTAGGGAGCAGCCCGACATGATAAGCATAAAAATGCTCTTCAATGATATGACCGTTAGTGATAGATATTGGGACAGTCTACAAGAAAGAGAACGGCCGGAAATTTGACTCTCAAATTCTCGTATATCATGTTCACTACTGTAAGCAATCCAGACCTGCTAATTCCTAACTCCTCGCAGAATAAATTCTCAAGCACCGTAAGAACTTCACTGCACATCAAGAAATTGACTCAAGCAGTAGGAAATTTCAAAGGTTTCACCAAAGGGATTGGTAGGTGTAGGATTTTGAGTTGAGCATCACATGGAAATTTTTCCTTAGTATTTCTCAATTCTTTAATAAAGACGCATATGTTTTATGACTCAAGAAAGAGAAAATGAAACCACGAAAACAAAAGTCTTCACGCCTCATGTTCCCCAAATGAATACCAAGTCTTCAAGGTCACACCAATTTCTTCACTTTCAAAATCTTCGTAAAGTCTTCAAGATTATCAAAGTCTTCAACAAGAACTTCATTTTTAGGGGTCGACTTTCTCCGTAAATATCAAACTCCTCATAGACTTATAGACCTGTGCACACCCACAAATGATATTAGTTCCTTAACCTATAAGTCTTCAACACACCAAAATCACCAAGGGCACTAGATGCAACTTATAATCTCCCTTTTGTGATTGATGACAATATAGGTTAAGTTTTCAACGGGATGAACATATATGAAGTGTAAATACTGATATTGAGGAATTTGATTGCAAGATATAGAAGAACTCCCGAAGATGTATAGTGAGGAATTTGCTTTTGAGGCAATGCACATTTGAAGAGTTGAATCATGGATCTCCACTTATACATGATTGACATATAATATGAAGAATTTGAAATGCATGATGAAATATGGTGCTTGATGTAATTAAAGATGCATGCGATAACATTAATGAGGAACAAGTATGCAAAATAACGCATCAAGAGTATCGAGCTCAAGAGAATCGAGCTCGTGTCGAGCATAGTGCATCAAAAGTATCAAAGCACCATCGGGTTTAAGATTACAACTCGATCCAATAAAAGTTTCGTAAGAACGAGAGTTGTAACTTAACAAAAAATTTGCCCATATAATAGACCCGCTTGAAGACTAACTCAAATTTCTCCCCTTTGTCATCGAATGACCAAAAGGATCAAACCGAGGACTAACGCTCAAGAATTTCAAGTTGAAGAAGGAGCGCCATCGTTGTTGGGGTCGGTTGTTGTAGTAGGGCCTGCCGTGTCGCCCAAGTCTTCATTTTCATCTGTCGCTGATGAAGAATAGGAGCTGGCCACCAAGGAAGGAACTTTGACCTTCTTGTATTTCTTCTGAGGAGGTGCGTACTAGTCAAATTCTTCCTTGAGTCCCATTGTCGCGCTTCTTCCGATCAGTAGACATTTGAAAGAACAGCCAAAGTGCGTTGAAGGTTTCATGGAGGTAGTAGTGGTTTTTCTTCACCGCATTGTGTGTAGAGGTCATGTTGTGAAGAATTGAACCAAACCGACGCTGACCCATTTATGATTGCGATCAACCTTCCGATGAAGACCGAGGAGTAACTCACGACATCACATCACCCTAGGTGCAGAGCTTGAGGACTTTGCTTGACCGAGGTATTTGGCAGAGTCATGTGTGGCGTAGTCATCATTGGTGGAGTAGGATGTCTTTGCTAAACTGTCCATCCAATGGACGTAATGCTTCATCGATCACAGCAAGTAGCCTTGCCCTTGTCATCCGTGAGGTAAATGTCCGCTTGAGGACTTTCAATCGGGGCAAGTAGCTGCAAAGTGGTTCGAGTATCAGCTTTGTAATTGAGTGAAGACCTTGTCCCGATGAATCTCATTATCCAAGGCGATAAGGCTTCAGCTCAAATGGTGACATAGCAATGTTTGCCGTGAGTCCTCATGAAGAAATCATGGAAGTTGACGGAACGCCATGGATGATATTGAAAAGCATATTCTTCATGATGCCAACGACTTCTTCATCATTCGAGTCGTGGCCTTTGATAGGACTCATTGTCTTCGCTGAATCCGATAGACAGTCCGAGGCACATACATAATTCCTTGACGAGGAATTTGGTTCTTGGGGCCTGCTTTGGCTTCAAAGGCTTCATCAAGACTTGCATATAGTGATTTGAAAGTTCGTTCATTGTAGATACAACGAGCACCATCAAGTGGAGGATGAGTGGTAGAGCACGAAGCAATTCATTGTCGGTGCCTTGTAGTGAGTATTTTCGCACATCCAGCCTAATACCCATGAGTTCACGCCTTCATCGCTCCGTGATGTGCAACTGCATAGAATTGAAGAATGAGTTCTTCATTCCAACAGATATCGCAGAAATTCAGAAGTCCCGCGTGAAGAACACCGAGGACCGGCTCAAGCTCCGGCAGAGACTCCATGTCCACATGAGGAATATGAGCATGATCAAGACTTTGTCTTTGTTGAAGAGCACCGAGGAATAGAAATTGGCTTACGGCAGTCCGAAACGCCTCTTCCTTATGCGAGCGTAATCATATGGATTGTAATCGTGAAGAATACGTGCTCGCAAGAAGTCTTCAGCCTTGAACTTTTGCTTTGTTGAGAAGGGATCCTTTGGCTTTGGCAAGGAGTGTCATGAGTTGCATCACACCTCGTGAATCGCAATCTCGTGTTCTTCAGTCGAGGAATTTCTTGTTCCTCAACAAAAGGTCACCGAGGATCAGCAGCAGAAGTTCATCCGCTAGTGGCTGGAATTTCTTCATGGATGATGAAGTGGGATGAGTTTCTTCAGAGCCCATTTGAACTGCTGGAGCAGGGACCGAGGTATCTGTTGGATTGGGGTGAAGAGTGAAGAATTTGGATGTCGACTTTCCCAAAAGTCATCGCTCATCACCGCGCTTGTGCTTCCAATATCCACATCTTCTTCAAGTTCTCAACACCGCCTCTTCACTGTGAACCGAGGCATAGGCGAGGAAATGATTGGGGTTGAAGGGATTGCTTCCACTTCAATTTCTTCATCAATCTGCTCGACGAAGCAGCATAATGATTTTCTTCATCGATCCGCTTGGGATCACATAATCTTCATCAAAAGGAACAAGGTCCTTTGATGGAATTGAGGAAATTGGAACAACATCAATAGGATTTTCAAAGGAGCTGGTCATTGGCTTCATTTTCTTCGCAGCCAAGAATTTGACGCACCGACGCTTCCGCTTTTTCACACGCAGCTCGTCCTCGCAGCCTTGGTCTTTCACATCGAGGCGATGGAAGAATTGGAGTTGGTGTTGCAGGAGGAGCCGAGGAATCTGGTTGATTTTCCTCAGCGCAACGATGCAGCTGTTCTGCCTTGTTCAGCTTCTTCAGCGCACTACTAGTGGATGCCCCGCAATTTCTTCAGCGGCTGGAATGGGATCATCAGCCTCGAACTCGCATTTTCTTCAAAGAGCCTGAATTTCATCAGCGTGCCGGCATGTTCTTCACATGTGAGCCGAGGCTCCAACCGAGGAATTTCATGTTGCGCTAGCAGCAACATTGGTGAAATTCTTCGTCAGTTGATTTAATCGACCTTGGCTCCTTGCCAATCAGATAATAAGCATCAAAGTTTTTGCCGAGGTCTTGAATTTCGCCTGACCTTGAGAAGTTCCTCGTGTCATTCTGACAACGCTTTTCTTCGAGAACTTTCCTTTCAGTATTGAGCTTTTGATCTCTCTGCCTTTTCAAACTTCCATTTCTCTTCTGATGAAATGGGTCAAGATATGACTTTGTCCAGAGTCGATGAAAGTCAGGCATAGGGGTGTTTGGATCCTTGTGCCGTAGATCAATATAATCGAGGATTTTCCTCGATCCAACAAGCAAGGGCACAGATGTGCCTTTGGCTCTAGCGGCCCTTCTTGCGATCTCGATGATTTCCGCAAGTTCATCATCATCAGCCTCATCATCTTCGTGTGGCTCTTGAAGGTGACTGTTTCTTCTGGGACTTGGCCGAGGACCTCGTCCGCAGTGGCCTTAGTCTTCAGCAGAGTGGGCCAGATGAAGAATTTGGTGCAAGAGGAACTTGCCGAGACACCAGAGGCAATGGAGAAGCCTGCAGTCCTTTGGCACGTGGGCCGATGCACTGTGCCGAGGACTTTGTCGAACTGCCGAGGACTTGGGAGGAGCCGAGGATTTTGGAGGAGCAGGAGCAGCATGAGGAATTGGCCGTGAGGGCACTCCGAGGAACTTGGCCGTGAGGGCATCTGCAGTGAAGCACTTGGCTTGTGTAAGGGCTTTTTGCCATAGATTTTCTTGGCTTGACAGAGGCCTCAGGGCGCAGCAGAGCAGTAGTCCTCATTGAATTTCTCACCGCCTCTTGGCTTGTCTTGCCAACTTGGCTTGGCGCTGGCCCATTCTTCGAAAGTCCTCACCACGCTTGATGCCGGTGGGTCACTTCTGCCAAGCCAATGGAGCTCTTGGGCATGGAGGATTGAGTGAATTTTTCATGTACTTTGGAGTTACATATCATTCCTCCATTCCCGTGCCCATCTCCGCTCAATCTTTTGATCGCATTTGCGCTGATTTTTTTTTTGGTTGGTATGGAGAGAAAGAGAAAACCACTATATATACACTAGGTGAGCCTAAGCCACCGCTTGCTTGGTTGTTTCTTCATAAGATAGAACAACGGTGGCCACACCGCTGGTCACGATCCGGCCTGATCCCACCATTGGGGGAAGGGAAGGTTCTCAAGAGCGTCGACATCGGCGAGAGAAAACCCAGGGCCAAGGGCCCCAATCGGGGTCCCCCAGATTGATGCCGCCCCAACCCCTCTTCTAGCTCCCAAATTTGTGTAGTACATCTTCCTTTTGGAGCCGGGCTTGCTCCATCGCCACCGCCCCCCAAAGTCCATCTCCATGTCCATCTTTTCTACTTCTACCACCTTTATTTGTGATGAGTTTATGTCTCATGAACTAGTGCCATATTATTCTAATCACACTTCTTCAATATCTTTGCCATCACGGATGCTCACCGATTTTAGTGGAACTGCAAAAAGCATCGGATGATCCGAGGGTGGCCACCGCCTTTTTTGAAGTTCTACCTAGGAAATTAAACCCTGTTTAGGGTTTAGGGTTTTAAGGTGACCCCATCAAGAGTTTTTCTTTGTACACGCCTCACAATTTGTCTCATTAGGATTTGGCGCTATATCGACTAGAGGGGGTGAATAGGTTATTTTATGAATTTTCCACGAGGAATTTGCCGGAGGAAATTTTAAAGAACTACCAAGGAATAAGTACTGGGTAATAATTAAGCCATGGTCATCATGATGAAATTAAGACAAACAAAGAGTACCAAAGCGTAAACACGATAGCACAAGATGAAGAAAACAGATCAAGAAATTGAACTGAGGAAATTGAGAAAGTCTTCAACAAAGTCTTCAAACAGATATGAACAAAACTCAACACAAGAATGAGGAAATGAAAGGGTTGAGGAAATAGAACCAGAAGGTTGGTGAAGACAATGATTTGGAGACCAGTTCCAATTGGTTCCCGCTTGTAAGCCCGGTTGGAGCCCGAGTATTTAAACCGAGGACACAAATTTCCCGACACCCACCGAAAGCACGCAGCTCAGACACCAAGTCCTCACCGAATTCTCCTTGAACTAAGGTCACATTGACCGGGCCCAATCACCTGGTAAGTCTTCAAAGCATTTCCAAACCTTTCAAACTTGGTCACCCTACAATCCCTTTGATTTTAATTCCCCCCTTAAATTGATGGATCCAAATCTCTTCAAAGGATGCCTCAATCACTTTGGGTTTGTAGGGGTTTGGTTTTTGGGTTTTTCCTCACTGATGATTTTCCCAAAGTCCCTTGAGGATGGGTTGCTCTCAAATGACAAGTGTCAAGTTCTTCGAGCAGCCAACCAGCTAGTGGGGGGGCGGCTATTTAAGCCTAGGGAGCAGCCCGACATGATAAGACATAAATGCCCTTCAATGATATGACCGTTAGGTGGATAAGATATTTTGGGACACCGGGCCCAAGAAGACAAAGAACGGTCGGAAATTTGAATCTCAAATTCCGTATATCATGTTCCTCATCAGGCAATCCGACCGGCGAATTTAACTCCCGGTAAAAATTTCAACCCGTAAGAACTTCGCCTCCACATCAAGAAATTGATGAACTGTATGAGATTTCCAAAGGCTTCACTCAAGGGATTGGTAGGTGTAGGATTTTGAGTTGAGCATCACATGGAAATTTTTCCCATTTTTAAACAAAGACGTTGTTTCCTATGACTCAAGAAAGAGAAAACGGAACTAAAAAACAAAAGTCTTCACGCTTCATGTTCCTCAAATGAATACCAAGTCTTCAAGGTCACAACCACTTTCAAACTTCTAAAGTCTTCAAAATATCAAAGTCTTTTGTCAAGAACTTCATTTTTTAGGGTTGACTTTCACCGAAATATCAAACCCTCATAGACTTATAGACCCGTGTACACTCACAACCAATTAGTTTTTAACCTATAAGTCTTCAATACACCAAAATCACTAAGGGCACTAGATGCACTTACAATCCCCCTTTTGGTGATTGATGACAATATAGGTTAAGTTTTCAACGGGATAAACATATGAAGTGTAAATAATTGAGGAATTTGATTGCAAGATATAGAAGAACTCCTCAAGATGTGCATAGTGAGGAATTTGCTTTTGAGGCAAGGACATTTGAAGAGTTGAATCATGGAGATCTCCCCTTATATCTTGTAATTCATATACACATTTGACATATAGTATGAAGAATTTGAAATGCATGATGAAATATGGTGCTTGATGTAATTCAGATGCGTATGATAACATTAATGAGGAACAAGCATGCAAATTAACGCATCAAGAGTATCGAGCTCAAGAGAATGAAGTCGGTCGAGCATAGTGCATCAAAAAGTATCAAAGACCATCAAGGTTACAACTCGATCCAAAAAAGTTTTAAGAACGAGAGTTGTAACTTAACAAAAAATTTGCCCATAAATAGACCCGCTGAAGACTAACTCAAATTTTCCCCTTTGTCATCGAATGACCAAAAGGATCAAAGAGGACTCCCAAGAATTTCGTTGAAGAAGGAGCCCATCGTTGTTGGGGTCGGTTGTTTTAGTGGGGCCCTGTCGCCCAAGTCTTCATTTTCTGGTGTCACATGAAGAATAGGAGCCCACCAAGGAAGGAACTTTGACCTTCTTGTATTTCTTTGAGGAGGTGCACCACCAAATTCTTCCTTGAGTCCCATTGCCGCCCCGCCTAGACATTTGAAAGAACAGCCCAAAAGGCTTTGAAGGTTTCATGGAGGTAGTAGTGGTTTTTCCACCGCATTGTGTGTAGAGGTCATGTTGTGAAGAATTGAACCAAACCGACGCTGACCCATTTATGATTGCGATCAACCTTCCGATGAAGACCGAGGAGTAACTCACGACCACCATCACCCGGTGCGAGCTTGAGGACTTTGTTGACCGAGGTATTTTGGCAAGAGTTGTGGGCGAGTCATCATTGGGGAGTAGGATGTTCTTTTTAAATGTCCATCCAATGGACTAATGCTTCATCGATCAAAAGTAGCCTTGCCCTTGTCATCCGTTGAGGTAAATGTCCGTTGAGGATTTCAATCGGGCAAGTAGCTCAAAGTGGTTCGAGTATCATTTGAAGGTGAAGACCTTGTCCCGTGAATTTATAATCCAAGGCGATAAGGCTTCACTAAATGGTGACATAGCAATGGCCGAGTCCTCATGAAGAAATCATGGAAGTTGACGGAACGCCATGGATGATATTGAAAAGCATATTCTTCATGATGCCAACGACTTCTTCATCATTCGAAGTCGGGCCTTTGATAGGACTCATTGTCTTCGCCAACCAAGAACCGAGGCAATACAAAATTCCTTGACGAGGAATTTGGTTCTTGGGGCCTTTGGGCCAAAGGTTCATCAAGACTTGCATATAGTGATTTTGGTTCCGTTCATTGTAGATAACAACACCACCATCAAGGGAGGAATGGGTAGAGCACGGGCAATTCTTGCCGGGTGCCTTGTAGTGAGTATTTTCGACATCCACCTAATACCCATGAGTTCACGCTTCATCGCTCCGTGATGTGCAAATTATAGAATTGAAGAATGAGTTCTTCATTCCAAAAGATATCAGCAGAAATTAAGGTTCCCGGCCGGAAGAACACCGAGGACCGGCTCAAGCCCGCAGAGACTCCATGTCCACATGAGGAATATGAGCATGATCAAGACTTTGTCTTTGTTGAAGAGCACCGAGGAATAGAAATTGGCTTACGGGCATCCCCAAAGCTTCTTCCTTAAGCAGGTAATCATATGGATTGTAATCGGAAGAATACGGTTCACCAAGAAGTCTTCACCTTGAACTTTTGCTTTGTTGAGAAGGGATCCTTTGGTTTAAGGAGTTCGGAGTTGCATCATACCTCGTGAATCGCAATCTGTTTCTTCGGCCGAGGAATTTTTGTTCCTCAACAAAGTACCGAGGATCAAGCCAAAGAAAGTTCATCCGCTTAGTGGCTGGAATTTCTTCATGGATGATGAAGTGGGATGAGTTTCTTCGAGCCCATTTGAACGTTGGAGCAGGGACCGAGGTATCCTTGGATTGGGGTGAAGAGGAAGAATTTGGATGTCGACTTTCCCAAAAGTCATCGCTCATCAAGGGCCGGTGCTTCCAATTCCAATCTTCTTCAAGTTCTCAACACCGCCTCTTCAACTGTGAACCGAGGCATAGGCGAGGAAATGGGGGTTGAAGGGATTGCCCACTTCAATTTTTCATCAATCTGCCCGACGGCAAAGATAATTGATTTTCTTCATCGATCCGCTTGGGATCACATAATCTTCATCAAAAGGAACAAGGTCCTTTGATGGAATTGAGGAAATTGGAACAACATCAATAGGATTTTCAAAGGAGCTGGTCATTGGCTTTCATTTTCTTCGCAACCAAGAATTTGACGCACCGACGCCTTTGCTTTTTCAAGCAGCTCGCCCCCAGCTTTGGTCTTTCAATCGAGGGATGGAAGAATTGGAGTTGGTGTTTGGCGGAGGGCCGAGGAATCGGTTGATTTTCCTCGGCGAACGATGGTTTCTGCCTTGTTCGGGCCTTCAAGGCAACTAGTGGATGCCCCGCAATTTCTTCAGGGCCGGAATGGGATCATCACCTCGAATCGCATTTTCTTCCAAACCAATTTCATCCGGCCGGCCAAGTTCCCGCTTGAGCCGGTAAACCGAGGAATTTCAATGTTGCGCTAGCAGCAACATTGGTGAAATTCTTCGCCAAAGGTTTAATCCGACCTTGGCTCTTGCCAATCAGATAATAAGCATCAAAGTTTTTGCCGAGGTCTTGAATTTGCCCGACCTTGAGAAGTTCCTCGTGTCATTCGACAACGCTTTTCTTCAGAACTTTCCTTTCGATTGAGCTTTGATCTCTTGTTTTCAAACTTCCATTTCTTTCGATGAAATGGGTCAAATATGACTTTGTCCAGAGTCGATGAAAGTCGGCATAGGGGTGTTTGGATCCTTGTGCCGTAGATCAATATAATCGAGGATTTTCCTGATCCAACAAAGGGCACGATGTGCCTTTGGCTCTAGCCCCTTCTTCGATCTCCGATGATTTCCGCAGTTCATCATCACCCTCATCATCTTGTGTGGCTCTTGAAGGTGACTTTTTCTTGGGACTTGGCCGAGGACTCCGCCCGGCCGGGCCTTAGTCTTCCCAGTTGGGGCCGATGAAGAATTTGGTGCAAGAGGAACTTGCCGAGACACCAGGGCAATGGAGAAGCCTGCAGCCTTTGGCACGGGGCCGATGCACGTGCCGAGGACTTTGTCGGAAACTGGGAGGACCTTGGGAGGAGCCGAGGATTTTGGAGGAGCAGGAGGCATGAGGAATTGGCCGTGAGGGCACCGAGGAACTTGGCCGTGAGGGCACTGCGGTGAAGCACTTGGCTTGTGTGCGGCTTTTGCCATAGATTTTCTTGGCTTGACAGAGGCCCTCAGGGCGCAGCAGAAAGGAGTCCTCATTGAACCTCACCGCCTGGGCTTGTCTTGCCAACTTGGCTTGGCGCTTGGAAAAAGTCCTCACCACGCTTGATGCCGGGGGGTCACCTTGCCAAAAATGGAGCTTTGGGCATGGAGGATTGAGTGCAATTTTTCATGTACTTTGGAGTTACATATCAGATTCCTCCATTCCCGGCCCATCTCCGCTCAACCTTTTGATAAACCTTTGGCGCTGATTTTTTCTCTTTGCCGAACTTGGCTTCATTGGTGCAATAATCAGCATATATTTCCCGGGATTTCCAAACCGGTCATGACCTCCCTTTCCTCCTTTCGGGGTTTTTTATTTTTCACCGAGGAATTTGAACAAACAAATTTTGAAGAAGTATGCAACTTTTCTTCGAGGAACGTTGCAAATGAGTTAAGTTGATGAGAACCTAGTGATTCAAAAATGACATGAGTACCGGAAAGAGTAAGTTGCGAGGAATTTGGAGAGGTATATGCTTCCGTAAGGTTTTTCAAAAGAACAAGTTTTGAGGATTTTGACCAGATGAGTTTTGAAGAATTTCACTAAGCTTTTGTCTTAGGTTCCAGAGTTGTACAATCGAGGATCCACACAATTGAGGAATTTTGAAGAAAAATGATTGCTTAGAGAAACTAATCAAGAGCATATAACTAGTGAGGTGTTTGTGTGAGGATTTGAAGAATAAAACACCTTTGAAGATTTTTAGTGTAAAATTTGGATCAACGAGGGCAGAAAAGTAACTTTTAATTACCCTAAATGAAGAACACGATTAACGGGTGTTGTAGATGGAAGCTCGTTCGCCAATCTTCCACGCCCTAACTTGGTGGAGGAAGACAACGGGGCGGCGGGAGTGAGGATTTCCAGCCGGGCGCGAGGGCGAAAGGTCGAGGCAAAGCTCTTCCTCACCGGGCGACGATGGAGAAGGCGGGCGGGTTTGAGGAGCCGAAAGGAGAGAGGGCGAGCGAGTAAAAGAAGTGAGGATGGAGAGAGGGTATTTATAGAGGCAGTGAAAACTGTTTCGCCAAGATTTAGGACTAACGTTTCTCCACCATTCTCCTTCTCACGACATGTGTCACCCACGATCGGTAGTGGAGATCGTAGATCGTGGGTGAGTAAAATAATGCATCGTGGGATGCGGAACGGTTTGAGCGGCAAAACCAAAAGTTTGATAAGATCAGTTTTAAAGTTCCTTTCGCAATTTCTTCACCGAAAGGACAAAGGAAGATTTTGAACAAGTTTCAAATAGAACGCATATGAAAAATTTGTGAATAGATGGGTTGAGTATATCATAGAGGGGAAGGGTCCCATCACATTCAATTAAAGCGTAAAAGCGACTTGAAGAAATTAGCCATAAGTGAATGCGAGAGGACAAACCCATATATATATGTATTGCCAATGAAGAAAAACGAAAAAAAGGAAGATTTTGCAAAGTTGAAGAATTTGAAAAATTTGAGGAAAAACTCAAATTGAAGATTTTCAACTTTTGGTGGCGTGTCCCACCATAAAGAATGATGCAAACACCGCATTTGTCGAGGGTTCTGGAATCAAATTTTCATTAATTTTTCACACTTAGAGTGTTATTCTTCATTGATTGAAGAAAAAACGTTTTCATGTGTTGCACATCTAAGTCATCAATTTTGCAAAAGGCCGGATTGTGTCCTTTTCAAAGAACGCTCAAGATTCTAAGATATTTAGCTCACACCGCAACTTGCTAAATCTCTTCTCATCCAAGGGCTTAGTGAAGATATCGGCTACTGTTTTCTTCACATGCTCGATGGAGATGTCGCCTTCAACACATGATCAATAAGAAAATGATGACGAATTTGAATGTGCTTTTCTTCGAAAGTCGAACTAGGTTGTGAGCAATCTTGATGGCACTCTCATTGTCACAAAGAGAGGCACATTCTTCAACGTTGTCCGTAGTCCTTGAGAGTTTGCTTCATCCACGCAAATTGAGCACAACACAGCCAGCAGAATGTATTCAGCCCGAAAGAAGGTGATAACGCTTTCTTCGAGGACCAATGCACCAAAGATCGTCCGAGGAAATGACAAGTACCGATGTTGACTTTGGGTCCACACCATCACCAAAGATAGTCGAGTTTAATATCCAATGAGATCAAAAGTAGAGCCATTGGGGTACCATAATCCTAGTGTTGGTGGTCAGATATCAAGAATATGCTTCACCCTTATGGTGTGATTTTTTAAATCGGGCACACATGCAAACACTAAGCATTATATCCGGCCTAGATGCACATAAGGCAATAGAGAACCAATCATGGAGGGTATACCTTGTGATCAAGTCAATACCATTTTCATCAAGGATAGATGGCCATTTGTGGGCATAGGAATTTTCCCGCAATTTATTCCAATTTCTTCAGACATCTTTGAGGTATTTTCCCAGATATGAATATGCCATTGTGTTGTTGATTTAATTTGAAGACCTAAGAAGAATTTCAACTCTCCCATCATAGACATTTGATATTCTTTCACTCATCATATAGGAAAATTCATCACTATAACGCTGGTCAAGACACCAAAGATAATATCATCAACATATATTTGGACACAAACACCACCATCATATGATTTAGTAAAGAGTAGGGTTGAGGTGGGTGAAGCCATTCTTCACGAAGAATTCCTTCAATGTATCATACCACGCCTTGGGGCTTGTTTTGAGACCATAGAGAGCCTTGTTGAGTCTCAAGACTTTGTCGGGATTCTTTGGATCTTCAAAACCCGGGGTTGAGCAAATATACTTTTCCTCAAGCTTACCATTGAGGAATGCACTTTTCACATCCATTTGATATAAAGTGATATTGTGATGGTTAGCATAGGCGGAAAGTAATAGACTCAAGTCTAGCAACCAAAAAAGTTTCATCGAAATCAATTCTTCAACTCCGTGTAGCCTTTGAGCTACAAGTCGGTTTTATTCCTCACCACAAGGCCATTTTCATCTTGCTTGTTTGGGTAGATCCACTTTGTGCCAATGATATTATGTTTGCGGATCCGACGTGACCAGTTCCTGCATTGTTGAGCCTTAATCGATGTAATTTTTTTATGGCCCGAATCCACTTCCCGTTAAATGCTTCATCTACCTTAGTGGGCCTTGATAGAGACAAAAGCATAGTGCCCACAAAAGTTAGATAAATGTGAAGCTTTTGAGCTGTGAGAGGACCGCGCTTCAATGTCATCGGGATCTTGTCAACTTGTACTTCTTTTGCAACCGAGGATGAGCTGGTTGTCGCCGAGGAATTTGACCATTTTCCTCAAGACCATTGTCTTCAAAGATTATCTTCAGGCATCACCGACGTTTCCAGATCGGAATGAATTCTTCAAACAGATTCTTAGTAGGAAGACATCCTCGCTGCCTTGAACTTGATAGATTCCTGTGCTGGTTCATCTAACAGAAGGTGGTTCTTTGCAGCCAATTTTATCGAACCCAAACAAATCAACAATCTTGTGAAGAGCGATGTTGAAGACTCAGAGGGTGCGAACCTTTCCAACCAAGCATAAACCTTCATGTGCTTTCTAAATTTAAATTGTGATGAGGATCTCTAATCCAGCATTTAGCAATCAAGACTTTGAAATAACTTACATTGGGTTTCTTGTCCGAGGAGTTCATAGGCGTCTTTTGAAGAATTTAGAAGATATACTTTGATGATGTGGCACGCAAGATTAATTGCATCAATCCAAAAACGATTAGGCCTTTGTATTCATCAAGCATAGTAGCCATCTCAACAAGAGTTCGTTTGCGCCCACGACGCCATTCTCGCCAGGAGTATAAGAGATAACTCATGAGTAATACCAAGTTCATCAAGATAGGCATCAAGACCGGAATTTTGAACTCAGGCCCATTGTCACCCCGATGTGTCCGATCTTCACACCAAAGTTAGTTGGCCCTCAGGAAAATCGCTTGAAGACTTCCGCACTTGATTTTTTGGGTAACAATGTGTACCCATGTGTAACGAGAGTAATCATCAACAATAACAAAGCCATATAGAGATGCGCCATTAGTGAAATGAGAATGATTAGGACCAAAGAGGTCCATGTGAAGCAATTTAAGGGACGAGTAGTGGTCATGATAGTCTTGGATGCTTGGCCTTGGTCATTTTTCCAGCTTCCAAGCTCCACAAAGTGATCCTTGAGGAATTTGACATTCCTAATGCCAATGACATGCTTCTTCTTTGCAAGCTTGTTAAATTCTCATGCCGCATGACCAAGTCGCCGATGCCATAGCCAGCCTTCAAGCTTTTTGCAAAGACACAGGTTGTGGTCCCAGAGAAGTCAACAATATACAAGTCTCCTCTCCTAAAGCCTTCAAGACTTTGGAATTTGCCTTCCATAATCACAACACAACGATATTTTGCCAAAGATAACAACCATATCAAGATCACAAAGCATTGAGATCGACATGAGGTTGTATCCTAAGGACTCCAAGCATGACTTTGTCCATGTGTATGTCCTTAGAGATCGCAACCTTACCAAGACCCAATAACCGACTTTTGCCTTTGTCAAAAAGATGATATGCCAATGAGACGGGATAAGGGAGCATCCATCAATAGATTCTTGTCACCATATGTGATTTGTACATCCACTATCGAGAACCCACCTGGTTTTGGGTTGATCATCCCGCAGATGAATTAGGTAACTTATTTATCTCATATACTTCATCGAAGAATATGATATCAAGTTCATCGTGAATTTTCACCAAATAAAGATAAGCAAAGATGAGGACGGAAATGAAAGTTCATTTCATCATGATTAGCCTCGGCCTTTTCGTGCATTTTGTCGCCCCCAAAATTCTTCAATTTAAAGCACGCCCGAGACCTGACCCAAAGAGGTTATTTTTCTTCACCACCCACATCCAAGGGGTGGCAAAGAGTTCATCACCATGAAAGCACCATATGAGAATGGTGGCATAGAGGCCAATCCATTTTGCTTTCACATAAGAGGGGTTAAAGATATGAATAAGGAGAAATTCTTCGAGGACTTATGAACATATTGGTTTGAAGAATAATGCACATATTCATACCCTTAGCTCTACCCCCAAAAGGTTATTAGCACGATGATAATCATATGAGGACTTTGATCCTTTGAGGAATTTGGTCCGTATGAGGACTTGGATCCATATGAAGAATTTGGTCCATATGGAATTTGATCCGGGTTCCTATTCTTCATTGTGGTGTCATGAGGACATTCAACCAAGACTTTCAAGGCACTTCTTGGGAACCCGATTTCTTCATAGGGGAACCGCCTTCAGCTTAGTGCCAACATATCTAGCAAATACTTCACCATTCTGATTTTTGAACAGTTTATAGTTGGAGTCAAATGACTCATCAAGAATGAGGAGATTCGCATTAAAGCCGATAAGTTAGATGGATCAACTGAGGTCCTTTGCAGAACCCATGAGGTTTTGGATACCGCCAGCCCAATATGTTCCATCAAGATTGAGTTTTCTCAAAGGCAATACCTCTTTCCTAGGGTTCCCTTGAGGATCTTTAAGCACATCACAAAGAGTCCGATGCCCTTTGAGGCTTTTTGTACATGCCTGCTATATACAATTCCTTCAGCCCTCGCTGGGATACTAGCAATGTCCTCGGATGAGGAATTAGTGATAGCAAGGCAGTGAAGAATTTTTAAAATTGAAGCATTTGAACATTGTGAAGAATTAGCGATTCAGCTCAATGCACTTTAAGCATGGAGGAACAAATTCTTCCCGAGAAGCGCTGATTTGTTGAGCAAGTAATGAATCGCCCCTTTCAAGATCTTCATAATTCACTTTAGCTTTCAAGATCTTGCTTTTGAAGAAATTCATAAGAAAGTTTCCCATGATCGATAAGAGAGTGTTATGATGACCTTGAAGGGTCAAACCTAGACCAAGTCTCAAGATTTTAAAGGTTTGGATCCATTTTTCACCTAAATATCATCACCTTATCTAGCATGTTTTGAACCTTTCAAAAGCCCTTTGTTGTTTTACAGCAATCTTAGCAAGTTTTGATAACCTTTAGATCTTCATCGATTCATTTTCACTAGATTCGAGGAGGTATATTTGAGTACCTTGGCACCCTTTGCCATGAAGCAATAGGGGGGAGTGAATACCATTTCATCCCTTTTGGGAGGTCATTTTCTTAGTTGAAGATGGACTTGGCCCAAGGCAAAAAGAGATAGGGCTTACACCACTAATTCTTCTGATGCCTCTTCCTCATGTTCCCGATTCAGCCTTCGAGTCCATTTTTGCCAATGAACCCGAGCCTTTTTGGGTTCTTGTGAGAAGAAGGCTTTAGGATTTTGATGATGAAGATTTTGATGATTTCTTCTTCTTCGTCAATGAATCCCAGAATCCTTGTGTTTTTCTTCTTTAATTCCTTTTAATCGAGGACAATCTTGGATGAAAACCAGGTTTCTTGCATTTGTCAAAAGTCTTCTTATAGTCACCGGATGAGGAATCATTGCTTTGAGGATTTTCCAAATACCACGCCTTGAGAACTTGGAATTTCTTCACGGAAAGGCTAAGCTTCTCGCCTAATTTCTTCAGATTCCGGTTACTACCAGAGTCTTCACACTCGATTCCATACCCCGGCCTTCGTGGCACGGTTTTTCCATAGCTAGAACCATAGAGATCTCTTTCAAAGAAGTGGAACTCATGAGTATTTAGCCTCGAGGATATCACGGATCAAGTGATTGTAGTCCGGACGCCTTGTATCATCCGCGAGTATCAAATGAGGAATCAAGTTATCTCAATAATTTCTTCACCACCTCATGGTCGGTGATGTCAGCACCAAGTGCTTGAAGCTCATTTGAGATGTCAAAGAGGCGATCAAGGTTTGTTGAACATTTTCGCTGTTTAGTCTTTTGAAGCGGTTGAAGAGATTGAAGAACATCAACTCGAGAGTCACGCTGAGTTGAGACCCTTCATTTACTTTGGACAGCCTGTCCTGATGAGCTTGGCAGCTTCAAAGCACTCACTCTTCCATATTGTCCTTTGCCGATGGCCACATATGATATTCTTCGCTTGAGAATCGAATTGCTTGAATCTCTTCACATCGGCAGATTCAGAGAAGGTGTGACCGAGGGAACACCATTTTCCACAACATACCGTAGATCGTTGTCATTGCCTCAAGATGCATTCGATCTTGTTCTTCCAAGAGGGTAGTCCGTCCATCAAAGGTAGGACACCCCGAGACCTTGATCATACCGGTCGAATAACTAAAACTCCGTGGTTAAACTAAATCACACGTAACAAGGGAGTACCTTGCTCGATACCAATTGAAAGTGCTATATCGACTAGAGGGGGGTGAATAGCGATTTTATGAATTCTTCACGAGGAATTTGTCTGAGGAAATTCCTTAGCTAAGAACTACTTGCAAGGAATAAGTACTGTAAGTAAGCATAAAGAATGCGGCATGGTCATCATGATGAAATGAAGACAAACAAAGAGTACGAAAGCGAAAACAGGATAGCACAAGATGAAGACAAAGATCAAGAAATTGAACTGAGGAAATTGAGAAAGTCTTCACCAAAGTCTTCAAACACAATATGAACAAACACTCAACACAGAATGAGGAAATGAAAGGGTTGAGGAAATAGAACCAGAAGGTTGGTGAAGACAATGATTTGTAGACCAGTTCCAACTCGCTGCTGGGCTTGTACGTCTGGTTGAGCGGCCGAGTATTTAAACTCGAGGACACATGCCCCGACACCCCGAGCACGCAGCTCAGACACCAAGTCCTCACCGATTCTCCTTGAACTAAGGTCCACAGACTCGCCCAATCACTGTGGTAAGTCTTAGGCTTCCAAACCTTCAGACTTGGTCACCGGCGATCCACAACCTCTTGGATGCTAGACCATGACGCCTAACCGTCTGGAAGAAGCACAATCTTCAAAGGTATAAGGCCGATCCACGCAGGATCAATCTCTTCAAGGATGCTCAATCACTTTGGGTTTGTAGGGTTTGGTTTTGGGTTT
>JAHIAM010008682.1:0-16149 GCA_021605205.1 Aegilops longissima
CGCTGCCAGCCGCGCGCCTACCCGCCGCCTCGGCCGCGCCGCCCGCCGCCCGCAGCCTCGCCGCCGCCGCCGCGGTCGCCCGCCGCCCCTTGGCCGGGCCGCCCGGCCGCGCCCGCCCTCGCCCGCGCCTCCGTCAGCGCCCGCCCACCGCCGCCCTCCGGCGCCGGCCTGCCGCCTCCTCCGTGCGAACCGACCCGCCGCCGCCGTCGCCCGATCCGGTCGGGAGAGGTCGATCGACCTCGGTTCGGCGCTTGCCCCGTTGACCTCTCCCCTCCTTTTTTTCCTAAGTCTTTTATATATTGATTTTGTTGCATTTTCAGCGTGGTATATCTTTGCATCGTAGCTCCATTTTTGCGTATAATATATCAAAATGTTAGCCTCGAAGAGTAGATCATTTCATCTCATTGCATCATTTTCATTTGAGCTCATCTTGATGCCCGAAATGCTGTTGGAAGAGTGCTATGTGATGTTAGTTTCTGTTTCTTAACAGAACTTGCACTTTGTTATTTTGCCATGATTGATGTGTGCACCCTATGAATTTGAGTCCTACATGTGTTTTGTAATATGCCATGCCATATTTCAGGGTGTATGCCATGTATTTTGTGATCTATGTGGTGACTAGCACAAGCATGCAAAGTAGGTGTCCTGATGTTGCTGATTTCAGCCCTGTTTAGCTGATTTTGATGCCATGTTAACTTGATGCTACCAGAGAGATCTATGCATATTTTGAGATACTTCAGTAAGGATGTTTTGTAAACATGTCTTGCTCTATCCATCCATGCCTTTGTTTGCAATTATGGGTGCCATAGCTTGAGTCAATCGAGCTCTACTTTTGCTATCAAATGTTTCTGGCAGATTGTTTACATGTTATTCAATTTTGCCTAGGTTGTTGTGGTTGATCCATATGCTATGTTATTGTTCTTGCCATGTATGTCTTCTATGCCATGTCTTCTTGATGTATGTATGCTTAGTTTATCATATAAGGCTCTGTAGTAGTGCATTGAGCTTGTAAACATGCCTACTTGTTATCAGTTTTGACATGCCATGTTGCTGAATCTGTTATTAGAACTTTCAATATTGACATGGGTGTTACTATATTTTCTGATCCTTTTTGGCTTATGGTCAGTAAGGGACTTTTGTTCTATGCTTTGAGTAGATTCATGCCATGCCATGTTTTGCTATTTTAAGTTCCTGTAGCATGTAGTTTTGTTGCTCTGAACATTGCAACCTGATGCTGTTTTGCCATGTCAGCCTGATATTTTGTGCACTTTTGCCATGCTTGTTTGAACCTGTTATGATGTGAACTAGCCGTAGCTCAGTGCTCATCTTTTTATCGAGCATCTTGTGTAGATCACTGCCATGTACTTTGTTGATACGTTTGGGTGCAGTAGCAATTAATTGTTGCTTGCTAAGTGGCATCATGCTGTTAATGGCAGATTTGTGCCATTCTTGTTTTGCTTGTCATTTGCAAACCGTGCATCCGTTTCGGTGATCTTTATATCGATTTCAACGAAATCATCTCATCTTTCAGTGGCATACTTGGTTTGCCAAGTTGATGCCTGGTTCATCATTTACCTTCGGGGCCTTTTATCGCATTGCATATCACATCGCATATCATGTCATGTTTTGCATCATGTTGATTGTGCATTGCACCGTGATTTATTGTGGTTCCTTTGTTTGTGTTGTTGCTTTGGGTAGAGCCGGAGGCGAGTCGTGAGCGAGGAACCTGTTGAGAAGCAGCTTCACGAGGATCAAGCTTTCGACAACTCTGAGAACATTGCGAGCAGAATGACCATACCCTCGAAATCACTTCTATCTTTGCTATGCTAGTTGCTCGCTCTTTTGCTATGCCTATGCTGCGATGCCTACCACTTGCTATATCATGCCACCCATATTGCCATGTCAGCCCTAACCATCCTTTCCTAGCAAACCGTTGATTGGCTATGTTACCTTTGCTCAGCCCTCTTATAGCGTTGCTAGTTGCGGTGAAGTGAAGTTTGTTCCTTGTTGGAACATGGAGATGTTGTTCCTTTTGGAACATGTTTACTTATTGGGGATATCACAATATATATCTGCTATAATTAATACATCTATATACTTGGTAAAGGGTGGAAGGCTCGGCCTTATGCACGGTGTTTTGTTCCTCTTGCCACCTAGTTTCCGTCATACGGTGTTATGTTCCTTGATTCGCGTTCCTTACGGTTGGGTGATTTATGGGACCCCCTTGACAGTTCGCTTTGAATAAGACTCGTCGGCAAGGCCCAACATTGGTTTTACCATTTGCCACCTAAGCCTTTTCCCCGGGTTTTCGCGAGCAGGGTCATCTTTATTTTAACCCCGGGCCAGTGCTCCTTGAGTCTTGGCCGAACTAGAACCACTGCAGCGCCCCTCAAGGCAACTTGAGGTGCTGGTTTTAGTTGTATGGGTACTCATCCGGATGTGCCACGAGCGAGATATGTGCAGCTCCTATCGGGATTTGTCGGCACTGTCGGGTGGCTTTGCTGGTCTTGTTTTATTGCTGTCGAAATGTCTTGTAGTCCGGGATTCGAGATTGATCGGGTCTTCGGTAGAAGAATATCCTTAGTTGACCGTGAGAGCTTATAATGGGCTAAGTTGGGACACCCTGCGAGGTAATATCTTTCGAAAGCCGTGCCCGGGTTATAGGCGAGATGGGAATTTGTTAATGTCGGTTGTAGAAAACCGAAGTTGACCTCAAATAAAATACACATCAACGCGTGTGTAACCGTGATGGTCTCTTCTCGGCGTGGTCAGGAAGTGAACAGCAGATGTTGGAGTTATGCTGGCGTAAGTAGTTGGGATCACTTCTTGATCGCTACTAGCTTCCACGTCCGTGCTTTGCTTCTCTTCGCTCTCTTTTTGCGATGTAGCCACCATATATGCTGAGTAAACACTGCAGCTCCACTTTACTACTCTGTCCTTCCTATAAGCTTAAATAGTCTTGATCTCGCAGGTGTGAGATTGCTGAGTCCCGTGACTCACAGATACTTCAAAACAGTTGCGAGTTCCGCGATGCGGTCAGGTGGCGCAACCGAGCTCAAGTGGGAGTTCGACGAGGCGTGGTGGTTACTATGTGTCTTTTCTGATGATCGGTAGTGGTGCCCAGTTGGGGCGATTCGGGGATCACTGTGTAGCATTTGGGGTATCTTCTTTTATTTTGGTTCCGTGGTCGGACCTTGAGTGTACTACGAATGATGGATGTTTATTTATGTCTTGTGTGAAGTGGCATATGTAAGCCAACTATGTATCTCTTTCCCTTATTTATTACATGGGTTGTGTGAAGATTACCTCACTTGCGACATTGCTTTCAATGCGGTTATGCCTCTAAGTCGTGCCTCGACACGTGGGAATATAGCCGCATCGAGTTATTACAAGTTGGTAATCGAGCCTTCCCGACTTAGGAGCCCCCTACTTGATTGTTTCTGGCGTTGTTGAGTCTAGAATGGAAAATGTTTTGAGTCTTAGGATTATATATATCGAGATGAGGATTCTTTTTACTCCCGGTCCTTAATCGCTCTGTGAGGTCTCTGGCGTAGAGTTTTGACTCTTCTCTCCTCAAATTTCACTAAATTTTTTAGGATCACGTGGGTATCTTGGGATCGTTCCGATGGTTTTGTGGCAGAACATTGTTCTTGGTGCCTCGACATTTAGGGGTTGTGGCGGTGTCCGGGAGTTGAGCTCCAAGGTGTTGTCGTCACAATTTTATCGTTCAGATTCTGGAATACGAGTTTTGCCGACATGAAATCTCTTTTGTGCAGTTGTTGGTGAGATAACCACGATAGCCCGATCTTGAGGCGAGTCTTGAGATATTGCCATGACTTGTATAACGGATGTTTTTGAAGGTCGAGTACCACGATTTCGAGATTTCTTGGTTATGTGTTGACGGATGGATACATGGATCTGGATCTAGGTATTGTTAGTTTGGGTGATATATTTTGTGTCCCTGTATCCCCAACACCAGATTGCATAACGAGAAAGTTTGGGAGTTTATAGGTGAATTCTAGTAGCTTACGGGATATTCTTTCCGACGGATGTATGATTTGAGATTGGGGTTCAACGTCTAGTGGTCCGCCCATTCACGGTCGATTCTGATGGTGCGAGATGTCTTAAAGAATCCTTGGCTATGCTGATTCGGGGGCGTCTTGTTTGTCATTAAATGGCGTCCGCTATATCGTCGTGTCCGTGTGGGCCTACCACGAACACTTTGGTAGAAATCTCTATCATGTGTTTGTTCCGGCTCATTCTAGAAGCCAATCTTTTGTTTTCAGTTGTGATATTGATTTGTTTCTAAGAGCAGATGTTGTTTCCATATCTTTATCTAAGTGGCTTCTCACCTTAATGGGCGTGTGATGATTAACTTTGGAATTCATTCGTTCATTCTTGTTCGAATGTTTATTGTGAAGACTATATGTTGCAATTTCTATCCGTTGATTCTACTTATCTTTTGTCTATCAAAGGACTAACGGATGTCACCCTCTTGAGGATGGCTCCATGCAGCGTCTGAATCCGGATCGCAATGATGGGGATCGAGTCGAGACTCCTCCTCCACCTCCGCCTCCGAGGCGGCAAGCTATCATGGCAGCCACCAATGCCAATGCTCGAGATGATTTTGCAGCTCTTGCAGAAGCGTACTCGAGGGCAAGGCAATCAAGAAATCAAGGTCAAGGCAACAATCAGCCACACTTTGCTACTCTCGATCGGTTCCTCGCTAATCAGCGAAGTCTTTCGGTTTACGTGTTGAGGCCACGAGCGGCTGACGATTGGCTTGTGGACATCTGCAAGCATTTTGATTGTAGCAATGTCGAGACCGAGGACTTTGTCAAGTTTGCATCGTTTCAACTCAAGGATCAAGCTCTTTGAGTGGTACCGACAATACAAAGATTCGAGGAGGTCGTGTCATTACATGGGATGAGTTCGCCGTGATTTGAGCTCATCACATTCGAAAAGTGTTGTTGAGAGCAAGCGTGAGGAGTTCCGCAATCTCAAGCAGGGCAACATGTACGTCTATCAATACAATATCCAGTTCGAAAGCTTCGCTCGTTTTGCTAAGCAAGGCGTTCACGATGAAAAAGTATGATCTATCAATTAGGAGGTGGTGCGAGAGAAGATCTGCAATTAGCTCTTGTGCTTTTTGAGCGGATAAGTATGATGATTTCTACAACATGGCTCTGAAGCAAAAAGCTGCCCAGCTCAAATGTGAGGCTTCTAAGAAGAGAATCGGGGATGATTCAGTCTTCTTCTTCCTCTCAAGTGGCAGCTAAGCGGAAAAGTTCTACCTTCCTCCTCCTCGTTCCGTTAGCCTTATCGGAGAAGAACTCGGTGGCCGTGGATCTTCCACCCACCCAACCAAGCTATCGAGAACAAGTCTAATTCTCAAGCTCCAAGGTCAAGTGCTCCTTACCACCGTCCAGCTCTCGGGGTGACTTGCAACAAATGTCGGCGAAAGGTCACTATCGAACAAGTGCTTCAACAGGCGCCTTCCGCCTCCTCCTCTGTGAAATCTTCCAGCAATGCGGTGGTCAAGCATAATCCCAAGTGCAAAGGTGAATATGATGAATGCAGCTCAAGCGGAGAATCTTGATGTGATAATGGGTAATCTCTCGTTAATGATATTCTGCAAAAGTCTTATTTGATCTTTGGTGCATCGCATTCTTTCATCTCAAGACCTTTTGTGGCTATGCATGATTTGGTTACTCAAGCTTTGCCTAGACCTTTGTCTATTGTTTCTCCGGCTAAGGAGATGACTTCTCGAGTTTTGGTTCGGATGTTTCTATCAAGATGGGCGATTATAGATTTGGCTAAACCAATTGTTCTTGGTGACTCGGATATTGATCTTATTCTCGGAATGGGTGGCTTTATCGGCACAAAGCTCGGCTTGATTGTGCTGCGGGGAAAGTCAATTGACTCACTCTTCTAATGATGTGATCATCTATGCGCTCGTGATGAAACCATTGGTTGTTTTCTCTCAATGAGAAAGGCGAATTGGATGCTATCTCTCAATTCGATCGTTTGTGAGTACCAAGATGTCTTTCGGAAGAGCTTCGGGTATGCCTCCTCATCGGCCGATTGAGTTCGTTATCGATCTTGAGCACAACCTTGAACCCGTTTACAGCGTCCATACAAGCTTGGACTGATGAGCTGAAGGAATTGAAGAAGCAGCTCGATGAACAAGGCGTCTGGGTTTGATCGGACCGAGTTCATCTCCTTGGGGTTGTGGTGTTCTTTTTGTCCGGAAGAAGGATGCTTACGGACCGACTGCGTCGATTACCGTCCATTGAATAAGAAGACAATCAAGAACAAGTATCCACTTCCCAACATCAATGAGCTTTTGAGCAACTCAAAGGTGCTAAAGTGTTCTCCAAGCTTGACCCGTATGGGTTATCATCAGTTCGCATTCGTGAACAAGATATTCCCAAGACAGTGAGAACAAGCTTTGGTTCTTATGAATATCTGTCATGTCTTTCGGCCTTGTCAATGCTCCTCCAACATTCTCTCGGATGATGAACTTCATTTTCAACCCCTACACCAATGAATTCGTCTTGGTCTATCTTGATGATATTTTGGTCTTCTCCAAGAATAAGAAGGATCATGCCAAACATTTGCGATTGGTGCTAGACAAGCTCAAGAGTATCAATTCTATCTAAGTTCTCCAAATGTGAATTTTGGCTTGATGAAGTGCTTTATCTTGGTCATATCATCTCCGCCAAGGGCATCGCTGTTAATCCGAAGGTGTCGCAATTGTGAATTGGGAACCTCCTCGAGAATGTCAAAGACTCCATGATTTTCTTGGTCTTGCAAGCTATTGCGAAGATTCGTTGAGAACTTCTCCAAGATTGCAAAGCCTCTTTCCAACCTTCTCGAGAAGCATGTGATATATGCGGTCTCCAGAGTGTGGCGTTGCTTTCAATACTCTCAAAGAGAAACTCGTCACAGCTCTGTCTTGACTCCTCTGATGAATCCAAGCCATTTGAAGTTTTACGTGATGCTTCTCTTCAAGGTCTCGGTGCTGTGTTAATGCAAGAGAAGAGTTGTGGCTTATACCTCTCTTGATTGAAGCCAGCAGAGAAGAACTACCCCTCACGATCTTGAGTTGGCGGCGATTGTCCATGCATTGATAACATGGAGACATCTCTTGTTGGGAAGGAAAGTGGACATTTTCACCGATCACAAGAGTCTCAAGTACATCTTCACTCAGCCCAACCTCAACCTCGAGGCAGACTCGATGGGTGAAATGATTCAAGAGTACAACCCAAGTATTGAATATACTCGAGGCAAGGCCAATGTCATTGCGAGATGCTTTGGCGAGGAAGGCTTCTTTACCAGCAGTCTAATCCTCAAGCCCTTTCGGCGGATCTCTGTGAAGCTTTCCATAAGCTGAATCTTCAAGTTGTTCCTCAAGGCTTTCTTGCCAACCTCATAGTCTCTCCTACTTTGGAAGATCAGATTCGTGAGGCTCAACTTCGGATACCATGGTGAAAAAGGTGAAGCGTGGTATCGACAAGGGCATTTCAAGTACAAGTGCTTCCACATTGATGACAAAGATACTCTTTTCTTTGAGGACGGATTGTGGTTCCTAAGGGTGATCTGAGAAAAGTCATTATGAGCGAGGCTCACAATTCGCTTCTATCCATTCATCACTGGAAGTATGAAGATGTACCATGACCTCAAGCAGTCATATTGGTGGACTCGAATGAGGCGAAATTGCTCAATTCGTGAATGAGTGTGATGTCTGCTGGAAGAGTGAAAGCGAGAACACCAAAGACCAGCTGGTCTCCTTCAACCTCTTGCTATTCGAGAATGGAAGTTTGATCATATTGAAATGGACTTACGTGGCTGGTTTCCAAAGTCAAGCGTGGAAATGATGCTATCTTCGTTGTCATTGACAAGCTTACTAAAGTGGCTCATTTTCTTCCTATCAAAGAATCCATCACAGCAGCTCGGTTGGCGAGCTATACACCTCGAGGATTGTCTCCTTGCGGCATTCCACAAGTGATCTCTTAGACCGTGGCATCATCTTTACCTCCAAGTTTTGGGATTCTTTTGAAGGCCATAGGCACCAACATTCGTTTGACTGACTTTCCATCCTCAAACAAGTGGCCAAGTTGAGCGAGTTAATCAAATCCTTGAAGATATGCTCGGGGCTTGTGTCATTTCTTTTCGGTATGAAGTGGGAAGATTGTCTTCCATATGCGAGTTCTCCTACAACAACAGCTTCCAAGCGAGTTGGGCAAGGCCCATTAAAATTCTCTATGGCGGAAAGTGCGTACTCCTCTCAATTAGTGCGAGACGGTGAGCGCCAACTTCTTGGCAATGACTTGATCACGAAGCGGAAGAAATGTGCAAGTCATTCGTGAGAATCTCAAAGCAGCATAATCGCGAAGGAAAACTATTATGATGATAAGCACCGTGATGTGGCTTTTGAAATCGGAGACCATGTCTACCTCGCGTCTCTCCAATGAAAGGCACCGTAACCCGGTATCAAAGGAAGCTTGCCCTAGATCGTGGGTCCTTTCAAGATCATTGGCAAAGAGGCGATCTAGCCTATCAACGAGCTTCCATCCAACTTTGCAAGCGTGCGCGATGTGTTTCACGTGTCACAACCATAAATGCTTCAAGACTCTGAGCAGCACTATCAACGAAGAAGATTGACCTTCAAGAAGATCTCTCTTATCATGAGCACCCGTTGCTATTCTTGAAGAAACGGCGCAAGACTGCAACAAGTCAATCAAATTCCTGAAAGTGAAGTGGTCACACCATTCCGACCGAGAAGCTACACAGGGCCTTGAGGATCACCTCCGTTCGAATATCAGGAGTTCTTTCGGTCCTAGATCTGGGGCGAGATCCTCTTGTAGTGGTGGAGTGTTGTAACACCCGGAAGTAACTTTCCATATTTGTAACTCAACTCTTGCCATTTCGGCATTGTGATATGATATTCCCTCCGTGGTTGGGTTTTCTTCTTTTTGCATTTTGTCCATGTCATGCATTTTATCATGTCATCATGTGCATCGCATTTGCATCGTGTTAGTCTCATGATTAGAGCATTTTCCGTTGTCCGTTTTGCAATCGGCACTCCTATCTCCCCGGCGGTCCCTTTTACGTTTTTCGTGTGCGGTACTAAACCTTCTCGAAATGGACGAGGTTTGTCTAGTGGCCTTGGTATACCACCGTAGACCACCGGTCAAGTTTGGTCATTTGGAGCTCGTTTGGTACTCAGCGGTTAACGCTTTCTCGCATGAGGCCTCTTTTAAGTTGCAGCCCAACACCTTCAAAACAGCCCAATAACCCATCTAAGTCACTTCCATGCTCTCCGTCGTTCGATCCACGATCGTGTGGTAGCTACACCTCATTTGGACTCTCTAGCTCCCTCTATGCCTATTTAAACACCTCCCGAAAAATCCGGATCATTCCTCCCCAAACCCTAAAATTTCCCTCAGCGCGCGGCCAGGTCGAGCAGACAGCGTCCGACGCCGCCCGCCGCCAGACCACGAGGAGGGCCGCGTGTCATGGCGCCGCGCGCCTTCGCCCGCGACACCCGCTCGGGGCCTCCGGCGGCAATACCGTGCGCCCGCCGCCCATGCGCGCCCGCCGCCCGCTCCGCCGACCGGCCCCCGCCACGCCCGGCCCCGCCGCCAGCCTCACCGCCCTCCCCGCGTGCCCATGCGCCGGGCCTCGGCCGCCGTCGCGCCCGGCCTCCGTGCTTCTTCATGCGCCTTTCCGTGCCCGCCTCCGGCACCCCCTCGGCGCCGCCCTCGGTGCTCCTCCTCCTCGCCGAGCCTCCCGCGCCGCCCGTCGCCCGATCCGGGCCAGAGGCGATCCGGCCTCGGTTGCGGCCTGTTGGTGACCTCTCTCCCCCTCCTTTTTTCCCTAAGTCTTTTATATATTGTGATTTTGTTGCATTTTCAACGTGGTGTATCTTTGCATCGTAGATCCATTTTTGCGTATAATATGTCAAAATGTTAGTCTCGAAGAGTAGATCATTTCATCTCATTGCATCATTTTCATTTGAGCTCATCTTGATGCCCGAAATGCTGTTGGAAGAGTGCTATGTGATGTTAGTTTCTGTTTCTTATCAGAACTTGCACTTTGTTATTTTGCCATGATTGATGTGTGCACCCTATGAATTTGAGTCCTACATGTGTTTTGTAATATGCCATGCCATCTTTCCAGGGGTGTATGCCATGTATTTTTGTGATCTATGTGGTGACTAGCACAAGCATGCAAAGTAGGTGTCCTGATGTTGCTGATTTCAGCCCTGTTTTAGCTGATTTTGATGCCATGTTAACTTGATGATACGAGAGATCTATGCATATTTTGAGATACTTCAGTAAGGATGTTTTGTTAAACATGTCTTGCTCTATCCATCCATGCCTTTGTTTGCAATTATGGAGTGCCATAGCTTGAGTCAATCGAGCTCTACTTTTGCTATCAAATGTTTCTGGCAGATTGTTTACATGTTATTCAATTTTGCCAAGGTTGTTGTGGTTGATCCATGTATGCTATGTTATTGTTCTTGCCATGTATGTCTTCTATGTCATGTCTTCTTGATGTATGTATGCTTAGTTTATCATATAAGGCTCTGTGGTGAGTGCATTGAGCTTGTAAACATGCCTACTTGTTATCAGTTTTGACATGTCATGTTGCTGAATCTGTTAATGAAACTTTCAATATTGACATGGGTGTTACTATATTTTCTGATCCTTTTGGCTTATGGTCAGTAAGGGACTTTTGTTCTATGCTTTGAGTAGATTCATGCCATGCCATGTTTTGCTATTTTAAGTTCCTGTAGCATGTAGTTTTGTTGCTCTGAACATTGCAACCTGATGCTGTTTTGCCATGTCAGCCTGATATTTTGTGCACTTTTGCCATGCTTGTTTGAACCTGTTATGATGTGAACTAGCCGTAGCTCAGTGCTCATCTTTTGTCGAGCATCTTGTGTAGATCACTGCCATGTACTTTGTTGATACGTTTGGGTGCAGTAAGCAATTAATTGTTGCTTGCTAAGTGGCATCATGCTGTTAATGGCAGATTTGTGCCATTCTTGTTTTGCTTGTCATTTGCAAACCGTGCATCCGATTCCGGTGATCTTTATATCGATTTCAACGAAATCATCTCATCTTTCAGTGGCATACTTGGTTTGCCAAGTTGATGCCTGGTTCATCATTTACCTTCGGGCCTTTATCGCATTGCATATCACATCGCATATCATGTCATGTTTTGCATCATGTTGATTGTGCATTGCACCGTGATTTATTGTGGTTCCTTTGTTTGTGTTGTTGCTTTGGGTAGAGCCGGGAGGCGAATGCGTGAGCGAGGAACCTGTTGAGAAACGCTTACGAGGATCAAGCTTTCGACAACTCTGAGAACATTGCGAGCAAGATGACCATACCCTCGAAATCACTTCTATCTTTGCTATGCTAGTTGCTCGCTCTTTTGCTATGCCTATGCTGCGATGCCTACCACTTGCTATATCATGCCACCCATATTGCCATGTCAGCCCTAACCATCCTTTCCTAGCAAACCGTTGATTGGCTATGTTCTGCTTTGCTCAGCCCTCTTATAGCGTTGCTAGTTGCGGTGAAGTGAAGTTTGTTCCTTGTTGGAACATGGAGATGTTGTTCCTTGTTGGAACATGTTTACTTGTTGGGGATATCACAATATATATCTGCTATAATTAATACATCTATATACTTGGTAAAGGGTGGAAGGCTCGGCCTTATGCACAGTGTTTTGTTCCTCTTGCCACCTAGTTTCCGTCATACCGGTGTTATGTTCCTTGATTTAGCGTTCCTTACGGTTGGGTGATTTATGGGACCCCCTTGACAGTTCGCTTTGAATAAGACTTCGTCCGGCAAGGCCCAACATTGGTTTTACCATTTGCCACCTAAGCCTTTTCCCGGGTTTTCATGAGCCGAGGTCATCTTTATTTAACCCCCGGACCAGTGCTCCTTCAGTGCTGGCCGAACAGAACCACTCTGCAGCGCTCCCTCAAGGCAACTTGAGGTCTGGTTTTAGTTGTATGGACTGCTCATCCGGATGTGCCACGAGAGCGAGATATGTGCAGCTCCTATCGGGTTGTCATCGGCTGTCGGTGGCTTTCTTGGTCTTGTTTTATTCTTGTCGAAATGTCTTGTAGTCCAGGATTCGAGATTGATCGGGTCTTCGGTAGAAGAATATCGCCGTTGACCGTGAGAGCTTATAATGGGCTAAGTTGGGACACCCTGCGGGTAATATCTTTCGAAAGCCGTGCCGCGGTTATGAGGCGAGATGGGAATTTGTTAATGTCGGTTGTAGAAAACCGAAGTTGACCTCAAATAAAATACACATCAACGGCGTGTGTAACCGTGATGGTCTCTTCTCGGTAGTCCGGGAAGTGAACACGCGGTGTTGGAGTTATGTCGGCGTAAGTAGTTGGGATCACTTCTTGATCGCTACTAGCTTCACGTCCGTGCTTTGCTCCTCTTCTCGCTCTCTTTTCGATGTAGCCACCATATATGCTAATCGCTTGCTGCAGCTCCACTTTACTACTCTGTCCTTCCTATAAGCTTAAATAGTCTTGATCTGCGGGTGTGAGATTGCTGAGTCCCGTGACTCACAGATACTTCAAAACAGTTGCGAGGTTCCGGCGATGCGGTCACGGTGGCTCATCCGAGCTCAAGTGGGAGTTCGACGAGGCGTGGTCGTTACTATGTGTCTTTCCTGATGATCGATAGTGGTGCCCAGTTGGGACGATCGAGGATCTGTGTAGCATTTGGGGTATCTTCTTTTATTTTGGTTCCGTGAGTCGGACCTTGAGTGTACTCTGAATGATGGATGTTTATTTATGTCTTGTGTGAAGTGGCATTTGTAAGCCAACTATGTATCTCTTTCCCTTATTTATTACATGGGTTGTGTGAAGATTACCTCACTTGCGACATTGCTTTCAATGCGGTTATGCCTCTAAGTCGTGCCTCGACCGCGTGGGAGATATAGCCGCATCGAGGCGTTCTGCTTGAACCACCTCCATTACGTGCGGACCTGCATCAGACACCTCGCCGTACCTCTGTCGCCCGGAGACGCCACGACCCGCCACCAAAGTGCTCTGACCCGCCGCTTCTAACGCCCGTGGCTCTTTCTACGAGACGATATCATCCGCGAACTGCTGTGCCGCCCTCGTAATATTCTAATCCGCCTCTCGCGCTTAGCGTTGGCTTCCTCGCGAGCCTTCTCTTTGCTGTGGCCGTGACCTTACCCACCGCCGTTGCCCATTGGGTTGCTACTCCTAATTGCCGTGACTTCGCGAGCAGCGTTTACTAAGTCATGATGGTTAAAACTTTGAGCGGACTCACCTCGAAGTGCTGCGGACCTACGTCTCCAGGCGTTCTTTGGCTCACCCTTTATTCTTTGGGTGCTGGCGATGCACACCTGTGAGCCAGAAGCTCTGCTTAAGCCACTATGCTAGCTGAGACCAAATTCAGACTCACCTTGTAAGAACAAGGGGAAAAAGTTGTGGCCCCTGGCGCCGGTGTGCCACAACGAGATGAATCTACTAACCTCTGCTACAAGCCATTGCGGCTTCCCGTGATGGCGTCGCCTCCAAATTCTTGGTGGACTGCTTTGCTTCTCCCGCTGTCATTGCACCTCTGCCTCCCACGATGAAAGCAGCAGGGTCCGGACTACATCCAACACTACAAATCTACATTCATTGATGATACATGTTTGTCACGCGGTAGAATTACATGCATAGCGATTGTATAGCGAGAATCAAAGATAGTCATACATGGCTGTTGTAGAAGTGTTCCATGACATTACAAAATTATCATCAGGAGTGTGTAAGTGCATCTAGTGCCCTTAGTGATTTTGGTGTATTGAAGACTTATAGGTTAAGGAACTAATGTGTTTGTGAGTATACACAGGTCTATAAGTCTATGAGGAGTTTGATATTTACAGAAAGTCGACCCCTAAAATGAAGTTCTTGATGTAAAGACTTTGATATTTTGAAGACTTTACGAAGACTTTGAAAGTGAAGAAATTGGTGTGACCTTGAAGACTTGGTATTCATTTGAGGAACATGAGCGTGAAGACTTTTGTTTTCATAGTTTCATTTTCTCTTTCTTGAGTCATAGGAAACACCGTCTGTTAAAAGGCGTCGTCGAAATACTAAGGAAAAATTTCCATGTGATGCTCAACTCAAAATCCTACACCTACCAATCCCTTGAGTGAAGCCTTTGGAAATCTCATACAGTTAGGTCAATTTCTTGATGTGAGGCGAAGTTCTTACAGTTGTCGAGAATTTATTCGATTTGAGGAGTTAGGAATTAGCCGGTCGGATTGCCTACAGTGAGAACATGATAGCCCTAAGGAATTTGAGATTCAAATTTCCGACCGTTCTTTGTCTTCTGGCATGGCTGTCCCAAAATATCTTATCCACCTAACGGTCATATCATTGAAGGGCATTTATGTCTTATCATGTCGAGCTGCTCCCTAGGCTATAAATAGCCGCCCCTACAACCACTAGCTGGTTGGCTGCTCAGAAGAACTTGACACTTGTCATTTGAGAACAACCCATCCTCAGGGGACTTTGGCGAAAATCATCAGTGAGAAAAACCCAAAACACCAAGCCCTACAAACCCAAAGTGATTGAGCATCCAGAAGAGATTGATCCTGCACGGACCCGATGCTTGTTACCTTTGAAGACTGTGCTGCTTCAGGGCGGTTAGGCGTCATGGTCTAGAAGCATCAAGAGGAATTGTGGATCGCCGAGTGACCAAGTGCTGTGAAGGTTTGGAAGTCGCTGAAGACTTACCACGAGTGATTAGACGAGTCGTGTGACCTTAGTTCAAGGAAGAATCTGAGTGAGGACTTGGTGTCTGAGCTGCGTGCTTTCGGCTTGTTGGGTGGGACATGTGTCCTCGAGTTTAAATACTCAGGCTCTCAACCAGGGCATTACAAGCCCGAGGAAGGCAGTTGGAACTGTCTACCAAATCATTGTCTTCACCAACCCTAAGCGGTTCTATTTCCTCAACCCTTTCATTTCCTCATTATTGTGTTGGTGTTTGTTCATATCTGTGTTTGAAGACTTTGGTTGAAGACTTTCTCAATTTCCTCGAGTTCAATTTCCTTGGTCATTTGTCTTCATCTTGTGCTATCACGTGTTTCGCTTCTGTACTCTTTGTTTGTCTTCATTTCATCATGATGACCATGCCGCATTCTCTTATGCTTACTTCGAGTACTTATTCCGCTGCAAGTAGTTCTTAGCTAAGGAATTTCCTCACCTGCAAATTCCTCGATGAAGAATATATAAAATAAGCCTATTCACCCCCTCTAGTCGATATACTTGCTTTTTCAATTGGTATCGAGCAAGGTACTCCCTTGTTACGTGTGATTTTAGTTTAACCACACAGGTTTAGTTATATACATTGCAGCGTATGATCAAGGTCTCAAAGGTTGTCCTACCTTTGATGGGACGGACTACCCCTCTTTGGAAGAACAAGACACGAATGCATCTTGAGGCAATTGACAACGATCTACGGTATGTTGTGGAAAATGGTGTTCCCTCAGTCCACACCTTCTCACGAATCTTGCCGATGTGAAGAGATTCAAGCAACTTCGATTCTCAAGCGAAGAATATCATATGTGGCCATCGAGCAAGGGACAATATGGAAGAGTGAGTGCTTTGGAAGCTGCCAAGCTCATACAGAGACGAGCTGTCCAAAGTAAATGAAGAGTCTCAACTCAACGTGACTCTCGAGTTGATGTTCTTGTAATCTCTTCAACGCTTCAAAGACTTCGACAATGAAAATGTTCAACAAACCTTGATCGCCTCGCGACATCTCAAATGAGCTTCAAGCACTTGGCGCCATGACATCACCGACCATGAGGTGGTGAAGAAATTATTGAGATAAACGATTCCTCATTTGATACTCGCTGCTTGATGATACAAGGCGTCGACTACAAGTCACTTGATCCACTGATATCCTCGAGAGGCTAAATACTCATGAGTTCTAACTTTTGAAAAGAGAGATCTCTATGGTTCTAGCTATGGAAAAACCGTGCCACGAAGGCCAAGGCTTATAATGCGAATCGAGTGTGAAGACTACGGTGGTAGCCTTGGAGATCTACGAAGAATTAGGCAGGAGCTTCTTGCTCTTGAAG
>JAHIAM010008683.1:0-11404 GCA_021605205.1 Aegilops longissima
TTTAGTAAAGAGAGTAGGGTCAGTGAACGGGTGTGAAGCCATTCTTCACGAAGAATTCCTTCAATGTATCATACCCTGAGGGGCTTGCTTGAGGCCATAGAGGCCTTATTTAGTCTGAAGACTTTGTCGAGTTCTTTGGATCTTCAAAACACAGGGGTTGAGCAACATATACTTCTTCCTCAAGCTTACTTCATTAAGGAAATACACTTTCACATCCATTTGATATAAAAATGATATTGTGATGGTTAGCATAGGTGGTAATGTATTGAATAGACTCAAGTCTAGCGACAAATTGCAAAAGTTTCGCCGAAATCGATTCCTTCAACACGTATAGGCCTTAGAGCTGCAAATGGTACTTATTCCTCCTGCAAGACCATTTTCATCTTGCATGTGCGGTAGATCCACTTTATGCCAATGATATTATGCTTACTGGGAATCACGGGCGTTTGACGGTTCAGGGCGTTGATGAGCTCAGGCCGATGCTGTAATTCTTGCATGAAAGCACAAAGATCCTCTCCGACTCCAGAGAAATACTTCATCTATGCATTAGTGGGCTCTGTGATAGAGACAAAAGCATAGTGCCCACAAAAGTTAGATAAATGTGAAACTTTGAGCGGTGAGGAAGGACTGGCGCTTTAATATCATCGATGATCTTGTCCACTTGCACTTCTTTTTGCAGCGAGGATGAGCTGAGTTGTCTTGAGGAATTTGATCATTTTCCTCAGCACCATTTTCTTGAGCATTATCTTCCAGGTGCATCATTTCGGCGTTCTTGGCGTCAAGAATGAATTCTTCAGCAGTTTCTTGATGGGAATGACATCCTCGGTTGCCTTGAACTGATAGAATCCTCGGTGCTGGTTAAGTCTAACACGAGAGGTAGGTGCTCTCTTTGCGAGCCATTAGTTTCATCAGACACGCATCTACGTGTCAACAATCTTGTGAAGTCACGATGTTGAAGACTACTGTAGGTGTGCGAGTCCTTTCCGTAACCAAGCATAAAACCTTCATGTGCTTTTCGGTACCAAATTTAAGGTTGTGGTGAGGATCTCTAATCCAGCATTTTACTTCGAAGACTTTGAAATAACACATTAGGTTTCTTGTCGTTGAGGAGTTCATGGGCAGTCTTCTTGAAGAATTTGTGAAGATATACTCTGTTGATGATGTAGCACGCGGTATCAATTGCTTCAATCGAGAAGCGACTAAGCGTTTTGTATTCATCAAGCATAGTCACGAAGCCATCTCAACAAGAGTTACATTCTTCGCTCCGGCGCCATTTCTTTGAGGAGTATAAGGCGAGATAACTCATGAGTAATACCAAGTTCATCAAGATAATCATCAAGACCGAATTCTTGAACTCGGTTCCATTGTCACTCTGATGTGCTTGATCTTCACACCAAAGTTGGTTGAAGCCCTCGAGAAAATCGTTTGAAGATTTCCTGCACTTGATTTTTGTAAGTAACAATGTGTACCCATGTGTAGCGAGGTAATCATCAACAATAACAAAGCCATATAGAGATGCATCATTAGTGACATTTGAGTAATGATTGGGACCAAAGAGGTCCATGTGAAGCAATTCGAAGGGGCGAGTAGTGGTCATGATAGTCTTATTTGGATGCTTGGCCTTGGTCATTTTCCACTTCACGGGCTCCGCATAAGTGATCCTTGAGAATTTGACATTCTCAATGCCAATGACATGCTTCTTCTTCGCATGGCGTGTGCAAATTCCTCATGCCTGCGTGACCAAGTAAATCGATGCCATAGCCGATATACGAAGCTTTTGCAAGTAGGCACACGGCTGGTTGTGGTCACATGGAGAAAATCAACAATATACAAGTCTCCTCTCCTAAAGCCTTGAAGACTTTGGAATTGTCGACTTCCATAATCACAACACTGTGATACTTGCCAAAGATAACAACCATATCAAGATCACAAAGCATTGAGGTGACATGAGGTTATATCCTAAAGACTCAACAAGCATGACTTTGTCCATGTGCATGTCCTTAGAGATAGCAACCTTACAAGTCCCAATACGACTTTTGCCTTTATTAAAAAAGATGATATGCTTGGATGTAGCGGTGATAAGGAGCATCCATCAATAGATTCTTGTCACCGGTCATGTGATTTGTACATCCACTATCGAGAACCCACTCGGTGGCTTTGGGTTGATCATCCTGCGGATGAATTAGTACAACTTACGATCTCATATACTTCATCGGTGAAGAATATGATATCAAGTTCATCGAGATGAATTTCATCGATCGGTATCAATGAGATAAGCGGTATGAGGGCGTGTGAAATGAAGTTCATTTCATCATGATTAGCTGCGTCCTTCGAGCATTTTGTAGGCCCCAGACAAATTCTTGAGACGTTGAGGCGTCACGGAGACTGACCCTACGAGAAGAGATTAGTTCTTTTCTTCACCACCCACATCGAAGGGGTGGCAAAAGTTCATCATGCGAGCACCATATGAGAATGGTGGCATAGAGGCCAAACCATTTCGTTTCACATAAGAGGGTTAGGGTAAGCATATGAATAAGCGAGAAATTCTTGAGGACTTATGAACATATTGGTTTGAAGAATAATGCACATATTCATAGCCCTTAGCTCTACCTGCGAAAGCAGAGTTATTACGATGATAATCATATGAGGACTTTGATCCTTTTGAGAATTTGATCCACGTGAGAATTTGGTCCGTATGAGGACTTGGATCCATATGAAGAATTTGGTCCATATGAAGAATTTGATCTGGGGTTCCTTTTCTTCTATTGGTGGTGTCATGAGGACATTCACTGAAGACTTTCAAGGCATTTCTTGGGAACAGATTTTCTTCATAGAGGACCGTTCTATGATTAGTGCCAACATATCTAGCAAATACTTCACCATTACGATTTTTGAGCAGGTTTATAGTTTGAGTCAAATGACTCATCATCGAATAGGAAATTCACATGTAAAACCAGATAAGGTAGATGGATCAGCTGGAGGTCCCTTTGCAGCAACCCATGAGGTTTTGGGATCTGCTTTCGGGCTTCGATCGTTCCATCGACATTGAGTTTCCTCTCAAAGGCAATACCCTCTTTCCTAGGGTTCTGTTGAGGATCTGCTTTTAAGCACATCACAAAAGTCGATGCCCTTTGAGGCTTTTGTACATACTGTCATGTACAATTCCTTCGATCTGCATCGTCGGTGATACTAGCAATGTCCTCGGATGAGAATTAGTGATAGCGAGAGGCAGGTGAAGAATTTATAACGATTGAAGCATTTGAACATTCAGGTGAAGAATTAGCGATTCACGTTCAATGCACTTTAAGCATGGAGGAACAAATTCTTCTTGAAAGCGCTGATTTGTTGAGCAAGTAATGAATCGGCGCTCCTTGAAGATCTTCATAACTCGCTCTTAGCTTCTCAAGATCTTGCTTTCTTTGAAGAAATTCATAGAAAGTTTCTCATGATCGAGATAAAGAGAGTGTTATGATGACCTTGAAAATTATCAAGCCTAAGGTGAACTCTCTGAAGATTTTCGATCGAGGGCTTGAGTCGATCCATTCTTCACCTAACATATCATCACTCTTATCTAGCATGTTTGAACCTTTTCAAAAGCCCTTTGTTGTTTATAGCAATCTTAGCAAGTTTAGAGTAGCTGGGCTTGAGATCCTCATCGATTCATTTTCACTAGATTGGAGGAGGTGAAATTGAGTACCTTAGCACCTTTGCCATGAAGCAATAGGTGGGGCGTAGTCATCATTTTCCTCATCGAGGTTTGTCGGTGAGTCAGTTTCTTGATGTTGAAGATGGACTTGCTAACATAAGCGATAGCAAGAGCCGGACTAGCCACACAGATTAGATTCTTGAGACTCCTCCTCTTCCTCATTTTCCTCGAGATTCAGCTTGAGTCCATTTCCTTGCCAATGAATGCCGAGCCTTTTGGAGCTGCTCTTCTTGTGAGAAGAAGGCTTTGAGGATTTTGATGATGAAGATTTTGATGATTTCTTCTTCTTCTTCCGTCATCGAGGCTGTAATCCTTGTGTTTCTTCTTTCTTAATTCCTTTTCCCAGAGGACAATCTTGGATATAGTGACCAGGTTTCTTGCATTTGTGGCAAAGTCTTCGCTTATAGTCACTAGATGAGGAATCACTGCTTCTTGAGGATTTTCCAAGCGACCACGTCTTGTGAATTTCTGGAATTTCTTCCGAGCGATGCTAGCTCTGGCCAAATTCTTGAGGATCTCAAAGGCTACTACAGAGTCTTCACTCTGATTCAGATTCAGCCTTGGCCTTGAGGCACGTGTTTTCCATAGCGAACCATAGAGATCTCTCTTTTGAGCAAAAGCTGGAACTTCGTGAGTATTTAGCCTTTCGAGGATATCGGCGGGATCAAGAGACTTGTAGTCAGCTCGTTCTTGTATCATCGGTGCAGTGTCAAATGAGAATCAAGCGATCTTAGCAATTTCTTCACCACCTCATGGTCGGTGATGTCGATTAGCACCAGTGCTTGAAGCTCATTTGAGATGTCGGTGAAGCGATCGAAGGTTTGTTGAACATTTTCGTTGTCGAGTCTTTTGAAGCGGTTGAAGAGATTCGAAGAACATCAACTCGAGAGTCACGCTGAGTTGAAACACCTTCATTACTTTGGACAGCTGTCCCGAGATGAGTTTGGCGATTCAAGCACTCACTCTTCCATATTGACCTTTGCTCGGATGGCCACATATGATATTCTTAGCTTGAGAATCGAGTTGCTTGAATCTCTTCACATCAGCATCATTCGGAGAGGTGTGGTGAGGAAACACCTTTGTCACAACATACGAGAGATCGTTGTCAATTGCTTCAAGATGCATTAGCATTTTGTTCTTCGATGGGGTAGTCCGTCCCATGAAGGTAGGACACCTGCTGAGACCTTGATCATACTGCGGTCGACATAACTAAAACTCCGGTGGTTAAACCAAAATCACAGAACAAGGGAGTACCTTGCTCGATACCAATTGAAAGTCGTTATATCGACTAGAGGGGGTGAATAAGCGATTTTTGATTTTACAAATTCTTCCTTTGAGAATTTGCGGTGAGGAAATTCCTTAGCGAAGAAATACATGCGTGGAATAAGTACTCAGAAGTAAGCATAGCAGATTACAAGCATAGTCATCATGATGAAATGAAGACAATCACAGTCTGAGAAAGCGTAATCACGAGGATAACACAAGATGAAGACAAAGCGGTGAAGAAATTGGGCGAGAAATTGAGAAAGTCTTGATCAAAATCTTCAAACAGATATGACAAACACTCAACACGATGTGAGGAAATGAAAGGGTTGAGAAATAGAACCGATTAGGTTGGTGAAGACAATGATTTGGTAGACCAGTTCAAGCTAACTTGTCTCGGTTATGCGTCTGGTTGGAGGCGGTGAGTATTTAAACTTCGAGGACACCTTGATCCGGACACCCGATCCTTGAGCACGCAGCTCGGGACACCAAGTCCTCACCGTATTCTCCTTGAACTAAGGTCACGCAGACCTCGTCCAATCACTCGTGGTAAGTCTTGGCGACTTCCAAACCTTCACATACTTGGTCACTCGGCGATCCACAATTCCTCTTGGATGCTCTAGACCGTGGCCTTCCTAACCGTCGGAAGAAGCACAGTCTTCAAAAGGTAAAAAGCGTCGGATCCACATGGGATCAATTTCTTGATGATGCTCAATCACTTTGGGTTTATTGGGGTTTGGTTTTGGGTTTTCCTCACTTTGGGTTTTCCTCACTTGATGATTTTCGCTCAAAGTCCTCGGAGGATGGGTTGCTCTCAAATGACAAGTGTCAAGTTCTCTGGAGCAGCCAACCAACTAGTGGTTGTGAAAGACTATTTATAGCCTAGGAGCAACCCGACATGATAAGACATAAATGCCCTTCAATGATATGACCGTTAGGTGGATAAGATATTTGGGACAGGTGGCGGCAGCGACACGACAGCGAGTTGAAATTTGAACATCAAATTCCTCGGGCTATCATGTTCCTCCTTGTGTAGGCAATTAGCTTTGGCGAATTCCTAACTCCTCGATCGAACAAATTCCTCGGTGACCGGAAGAGCTTCGTCTCATCCTTTGAAGAAATGTTGAGCGTATAGAGATTTCAAAGGCTTCACTTTCGAAGAGGATTGGTAGGTGTAGGATTTTGAGTTGAGCATCAAATGGAAATTTTCCTTAGTATTTCCTCGACCCCCTTAACGATGTCGATTGTTTCCTATGACTCAAGAAAAGAAAATGAAACTACGAAAACAAAAGTCTTCACGCTTCATGTTCCTCAAATGAATACCAAGTCTTCAAGATCTCACCAATTTCTTCACTTTCAAAGTCTTGAAAGTCTTGAATATCAAATTCTTGATTGAAGAACTTCATTTTTAGAATTCGACTTTCTCTGTAAATATCAAACTCCTCATAGACTTATAGACACATGTGTACACTACTAAACGCATTAGTTACTTAACCTATAAGTCTTCAATACACCAAAATCACTAAGGGGCACTAGATGCACTTACACCGCGGCAGCCCTGTCTGTGAGCGGCTTGTTTCTCCCCATCGGAGGCCGTCGGCATGGTTCAGCGCCCTTCAGGGCAGCGGCGAAGCAGGCCACCGAAGCTAGCTCAGGCGCCCGGCCACTAGGCAGAGGTCGGCATTCGGAGATCCTCTTGCGGCCGGACTTCAGTTTCTTTGGCAGCCTGGTCGAGATGGCGAGGATCGAGAAGGGACTAGAGCAGGTGGAGCGGTGTAGAAGGCGGCAGCGTGATCGCGGATTGGGAAGGAGGAGCCCCACAGGGCTTAGGGGCACCTCGGCGACAACGTCAGCGCAGGCACCTCCAGTCGGCCGGGCCCAGCGAGGCTGACTCTTGCCAGTGCCCTGCTTGGGCTCGCCGAGGATGACCAGGGCAGGGGTGAGGCGATGCATCTCCTTTCCCCCAGAGATGGCGCAGCCAGGCCGAACCCGCCTCAAGCGAGGGCCCTTGAAGCCTCCTTGACCTTTTGTTGCGAGGTGCCGACCTGGCCAAAGAGAATCTGAGCGTCAAGCCTCGTGCGAAGCAAAAGCAAGACACGGATCAAACACTTCTTGGTCATCGTCCAAGGACTCAAGCAGCCTCGGCCGAACTAGAACTGAGCTTGCAGCTAGGGTCAGCCTTGGGAGGCGGAAGCGATGGAGTCGTCGGAAGGCTGGAGCTGGCCTCAGACCGCCCGGAGCAGAGCGGCCTGGGGAACCAGCCCGGCCTGCCTTTCCTCGGAAGCAGGGAGAATCCTCCCCTCGCTTTGCACAGCCTCGTCATCGTCGGCATGGAGCAAAGGGTGTGGGACCTGCGCCGAGGAAGAATCCCCGACTCGCCAGATCACCTCGAAGTCGAGAACCTTCTTCCTACCTCCTCTTCTTCCTCCCCACTCCAGTGGAGTTCTTTGGAGAAAGCGTTCACCGTCGCCAACATCGCGAGATCCTCGGGAGAGCCGGCGGGCACAGCCCCTCACCATTGAAGGTGGGCATGGCGTTCACCACTTGCTCCAGTCGTCGGGAAAGGAGCAGGGGGCCAGGGCGCCCTCCGGCTCGCCCGTCTCCCTGACCAAGGAATGGAGAGCATGACCAGATCTTCATCGAGAGAGGGCCTCGGGCTCGGTGAAGGCGTCACCTGCCTCCCAAGCCTCCACAGGAGGCGAATGCTCTGGGCCGGAGGCCACCAGTGTTCGAGGAACTCCCTCGGAGGCGTGGCCCGGTCAACCGCCGCCCCAAGCTGCACTGGCCTTAGGTCGCGTCAATCCTCTTGAGACCATCTTACGCACGAGGTGATGAGCTCCCAGCGAGACCACATATCAGCGGTCTTGGGCTGCCCGGCAGCGCCATGTCGAGGTGGATCGCCCGACATCCACGAGACCCACTGCTCTGAAGCCTTGATCCTCTTCCGGGCTTGGAGTTGGAGCTGGAATATGCGATAAAGCTTCGCGCATGCGATAATAGGGCCCGAGAGACTTCGGAGGTAAAAGTAATGGCGCAACAAAGACACGAGGCTTTATCCCAACGTGAGCCTCCACAATAGTAAGTGAAAATCGCGAGAGAAGAACAGAGTTGGGGTGGAGATCCGAGCTTGCAAGTAGTATTAGCGGAGAACAACAAGGAAGAACTTCGAGAAAAGGAGGGACGGACCGGCGATGATGGCACTCACAAAGAATGGGTAGAAGGTGCTCCCCTTGCCTTGAGGCTGATCGGAGCCGACCTTGAGCAGATCGCTCCCTCGTTGCCCTCGCCACCGTCCTCTGGCGCTGGGGCGAGATTCTTCTCAGACCACGATCGGAGGATCGAACCAGGAGGTACCGGGCCTCGGGCAGGGGTCTTGCAGGCGCCATGGCTTGCAGGATGGGGAGGATTGAGATAGATCTGGAGAATTTGAGCGAGGAGGAGAAGGAGAAAGGGGATCTGGAGCAAAGCGAGCAAACGAGCACCAAGTCTGGCCGGGCCTCCTTTTTATCGAGAAGGGCCGGTTGCCGGCGTCGTGGGAAGCGAGGCGCCCATGACCAATCAATCGCCTTGGCGCCCAAGCCGCGAGCTATTAGAACCTGGCCGCACTTGCCGCTTCTCTGCTAAGCCAAGTCGAGGCGCGCCTTGGGCGGAGCTCTGTCGGCGTTAGGAATGGGGGTCCCTAGACTTGCTTACTGCGGCTGCGGCGTGGGTCAAGTGGGGGCCCAGGCGGCCCAGCTTCATCGCTCAAGCTCAAGACCCTCGCGAGGCCAAGCCTCATGAGGCGGCACAGGAACCTTCCTCGGGAGCAGCCTCGTCAGGGCAGGCTCACGAGGCGGAGAGATCAAGGCGGGTACCTCATGAGGGTGCCCCATGATGCAAACCATGCGATCGAGATCGGCGAGGCGCCCACTCTGATGTCCTTGTTTACCCTTTGGTGCAAGGAGGCAAGCACAGGCCAAGGCATCGAGGCAAGGTTACGCTTGATGCAACAAGACCAAGACCAGCGAGGGCGGGGCGGAGGTCATCGTGGAGCCAGGCGTCACCGTCAGAGCCTTTGGCCGAGACCAACTTTAGTCGGGGTAAGTGTGCGAGATGTTCCCCTTCAAAATGGCCGATTGTTGGCCCCTTCCGCTCATTATTTGGGAAGGGCAGGGGCCTCCCTCTATAAATAAGTCGAACCTACCAAAAGCGGAAGTCGAACCTACGAGAGAGAGAGAGAAGCGGCGGACTCACCCAAGCAGTCCATCGCACCAGCTCAGAACATCCCCTCGCGAGGCTGTTCTTCCTTTGTCTTCTTCTTCATCGGCCGGAGGCAATCCACCACGGCACCTGCTGGGTAGGGTATTACACCAGCGTGGCGAACGATATAAACCTTGTGTCTCTTGCGTTGTTCATCGTTCCTAGTTTAGATCCCTTGCGAACCATTAGCGTGGTGGTAGAGGAAAGATCTCGTCGCTTTGAGTTGAACCTCAAGATCTGCGGAACCGAAATCCGACAACCTCCTTGCGCTTCTTGACCAAGCGCATGCTTATCTGTATTGCTCAGATTATGCGTGAGTTATGCAATGCGTTTATAGCGCCTAGAGCCTAAGCGCTTAAGTCTTCGCAAGTGCCTTTTTTAACTATGATTGCTTTGCTCTTGTATCCTTGTCTTACTCATACAAACTTATTTTTAAATTGAAGGATCCAATCGAAACTCCAATGGCGCACGGTATGTTCATGCATGTTTCTTTAACAGGTTTGCTCTTATCAATAGCTACATTGATTTAAATTTTAATTGTGTATATAGTTGACTTTCATATCATGCACATTACTAGCATCATATGAGCCAATAGTGTTGTTGTACATGTAGACCCGTGGTACCCATCTGAAATCTTGTTGTGCGTGTAGTTTCCCATGCTTTGTATTCTTTTCTGCTGCTTTGTCTTGAGCTGATATGATTTGACTGTGTCTCTATTTTGATTTGGCAAGACAATGCGGTGACCATAGGACATAGATATATGTTTGTTTGATGCTTTTATTATGTACTAGTACTTTGCAATAGAAGACTTGGTAGTTTAATCCTGTCCACCTTACTAATGGACTGGTTCACGAAATGACTTTCATATACTAGTACATACTAAACTTGTTATGTATGCCTTGTTTCTTCTTTTAGAATCTTGTGAGAATATTGGGAAGAGTGCCTTATTAAGCAATGGTAAAGGAAGTAATGGAGATAAGGTTAGGGATAGTGACACATCCTTGTTGGTCTCCAACAAAGGCTGATAAAACAACTAAAGTAAGACCATCTTGAAGCAATGAGGCAACCCCAAAGTCTGTCTTGGTTTAGTGTTCGATTCTTGGCCACTACCACTTGCACAAGCTATTCAAACTCCTTTATGCGAATCGGTTCGGTTTCTTGAGTCTCAACTACAAGCTGAAAGACATAGATCAGTTGTCTTTGCGACAAGAGCGGAAGGATTGCGGAAGTCCTGGAGCATTGAGATACATACTATCGAGTGCAACGATGGCGTTGGAGGATTTTAGCGTAAGCGAGACAAAGCTGATCAGCTTGCTAAGCTTATTACCGACATGGTGGATACCGAGGATAACGTTCTTGAGCTCTTACGAAGTTGTTTGATTATGCTCTTGTTTTGCTGCACACGTTTATTTGCCTTGGTGGCCAATTTTGTGATCGATGTATGTAATATGCTGTTGTTCCCTATATTTGCCTTTGGTGGCGAACTTTAATGCCTAGTGGATGTAATATGCGTAATAAGCGGTAATAGGCTAGCGTTAATTGCTTTATTTATTTCCTTATTGTCTTGTTTAGTTGCTTGCTTGTAGTCACTTTGCGAGTTCTTTTTACGTGTTTTCTAGTGGCCACAATAGCCTATTTTTTGGTAACTAGGCCAAATAATCATGGCAACACTGCAATTTGTTGTAACCATGGGCCTCCTGCGAGGCTATGATCCATGGGCCTTACGTCGCCGTAGGATCCATTGGCCTTCTATCGGGCGTAGGATCCATCGACCTTCTCTCGGGCCTTAGGGTCCATGGGCCTTCTCTGGTCGTATGGTCCATGGGCCTTCTCAGGAGCCATAGGATCCATGGGCCTTCCATGGGCGTACTATCCATGGGCCTCATATGGGCCATAGGATCCATGGGCCTTCTGAGCGTATCAATTTAGCCAATCATGGGCGTACTATTAAGTGGACCATAGCGGGCCGTTAATAGGCCGTGTTGATAACTCTATGAAAATAGCCCAGCAGGGTTTTTACATAAACGACCCATACGTGATTAACGGTCCATAAGCGGGCGGCTATGTGAAGGGCTGAATTTGGCCTAAGCGAAAATAGATGTGGAGCGTATGTAACGAATCTGCAAATGAGCCCAAGAATCAATGGGCCACGAAGGCGAAAGATAACTTGGCTGAAGCGGAATGGAATAACGGGCG
>JAHIAM010008684.1:0-19582 GCA_021605205.1 Aegilops longissima
ATACATACATAGCATACTTGGGATAGAACGTTTATCCATTTGCATCTTATAGGTTGTGCACAAGTGTCGTATCCGCCTATTGAGCAATCATGCTAGCGTCTCTCTTGAGTTGTGCAACACAGCGTTTGCCGTGGATTCCACATTTTGTGCTCATTCCTTGGTTGCACGACCCCATTTATCTATCCGTGTGTGTGTTTCCGTGTGCCATTCTTTGCTATTGGTCCATTTGTTTCACTTACTTGAATTTGTGAATCTCTTTCAACATTATTGACTCTTGCTAACATTTTGCATTAAATTTTTGTGCCACTATCCTCACCGAGCTCCTCCATAAGCTTTACTTGTGTAGGTGTGAGAACCGACAAGATTGGTACCAATAGTGCTACTTCATTGTCCGCATTTGAGTGAACTTGATTCATTTTCAACATCGGTCAAGGTACATTGGTATAAGTTCTTCTCTTCTCCCACTCATATTTGCTCGAGTCTTGTGATGGATAGGCAAGGCATTTCATCTCCGGTCTTCGACAACAACGACAGCGTGAACAACTACATCACCAAAGCGTCTATCTTTGATCTACAACGACAAGTGCAAGGCACACAATCAAGATTGCGAGGCGCGCTCGAGAACATCTCCATCGACATTCATCACTCCGAAGCAAGGAGAAGGGACTACGCCGACAAGAAGCTTTCCGCACATAAAGAGGAGCAAGATGCAAGGATGGAGAGATTGGACCTTGATCAAGTCTTCTTCCCTTCATCATCTTCAAGGCGGCGACATTCAAGCCACAAGTCTTTGGAGCGCCAAAAAGATGCAAGCGCAATCGTCCTCGTCCACATCTACATGGCGACCACCATCACGTTCGTGATCCACATCGTCATGAAGGGCAAGTCACCTCCAAGCATCATGTGCACAGCGGCGACGAGCGACATCTACCAAGGAGCTCCAAGCACGACAACGACATCATCATCATGAAGATGCTCCAAGCGCAAATGCACAAGTCCCAACAAGCCTACTTCACGCCAAGTCAAGCTTCATAAGCACAAGAGAAGACGGCGAGGCGACCACCACCAAGGCGCGCTACGGCTACATCAACCATCTTAGCAAGTGTTCTCAAAGGCATCTTTGCCTTTGACGTCGGCATCTTCGCTTACTTCCCCGTGTGCGCCTACATCGACTTCATCAAGTCCAAGGCGACCACCCTCTGAGCGAGGGCGACACTTCCATCTTCGGAAGCCCCTCAAGGAAGATGGCGAGCATGGGAAATTCCCTTCGGTCATGGAGGCGAGCTACGAGGTGCCACATCATATGGGCCTCCCACACCAAGGCGGTGACAAGACGGGATCAAGGCCATCCCTTTGACCACGCGGCGACAATGCGAACTCTTCAACAACATGAAGACGACACCCACTTTGGACTCATTCTCCGAGTCAAGCTTACGACCGGCGCGCTTGGAGACATTTGCGACACCCACATATCAGAGATGACCCAATTGCCATGTGAGGAGAGCCACCACCACATGAGTGACATGAGGACTCCACCCTACATGACATTGAGTGCATTTCCTATGAGAGGATGAGTGACCACCACTAGTCCCACACTTGAGAGCATGCCACACAACCTATGTGGTTGGCGCCATTTGACTCCACCAACCATACGAACAGAGAGCATCATATGGGGGTGGTGAGCCACAACACTTAGTGAGTGAGGAGTTGACACGGCATGTGAGGCCACTATGATTCCTGACTATCTCCTAATTAACCTCTACTCCCGGTGGCGTTTTCTTCTTTGGTGCTAGGTATCCGACATGATGGGCGATGATGAACCCCCCACATCCTTGATGAGTCTATTCTCCATTGAGACTGCCGATTATGAGGACATCAATACCATTGTTACACCCACAGCCCTGCTGCTATACATCTTGGACCAATTACTAGAGCTCGCATGCGCCAATTGAATTATCGGTACTTTCGTTTCTTGGTAATGATTCCAATGTTCATGAGAATATGATGCTGCCTAAATTGGATACATTTGTTTTGCTTACAAATGAAGGGCCTACCATGGACAAGAAAGATGAACCTTGGAGCAAGTTCAAGCATGGAGATGTTGGCATGCGCAAGAGGAACAAACGGAGTTACAAGTGATGATTCAGGACTTTGAAGCCACCCTAATGAGTGCATGAGGCCTTGGACGAAATATACAAGATGCCACTTCATAATATTCGTCCATAGGCTATTCTAGGTGCTGCGTCACCTTATTATTGGGCCAGGCCCATGTAATTTCGAAATACTTAAGTATAGGCTGTTTTTAGAGTCCGTATGTGTGGGGAAACAAGAGTTAGGGTTGATTTGGACCCCTCCACCAAGGGCCACGAAATTCCCCCTCTTCCTCCATATATACAGCCCTTAGGGCACCGTTTAGACCTTAGGTTTTGTTTAGATTAAAAGTTAGCCATAGCTGCAACCCGCGTGCCGTTTGTGTTCAACGACCGGACAAAGCGTCACAGAACCCCACCTTGATCAATAAAGCTTTCATCTTATATTCGCAATATCCAGATTGCAATCTCAGTTTCTTGCTTGTTCTTCGTTTGCTCGCGGAAGCAGACCCTCGTGGTCGAGTTGATCGTGCTCGGCGTGGTCAATAACCTCTCGGAGTTGGTTTAGCGATTGCTAAAGCGCGGCGTCCTCGCCGCGTTAAGTAGTCGGATCGTCAAAGTCGACTTCCTCCAAAGCGAAAACCACATCTCATCGAAAGGCGGGACACCTTTGCCTCTATCAAGTGGTATCAGATTTTCAGGTTGCTCGGTGAGATTTTACAGTTTTTCGTAGATTAGATCGAGTCATTCTTCATACCTAAAGTCCACGAAAAAGCCACAAAAAAAATTAGGGTTAGTTCATCATATCCGAACCAATCGAGCCTTTGCATAATCTTTTAGGGTTTTGCTTTGTTGAATTTGCGGTTGCATCGTCGTGTCAAGTTCTGGTCTTAGAGTCTAGTCTTTTAGAGTTTGAGTTACGGTCATAAGTTGTCACGCCGCCGCGCTTTCATCATCATCGCCTTGCCATCTACCACCATTGCTTATCCGCCACCGCTCTGAATCCGTATCCATATACCACCACCAATCCGTATCCATATACCACCACCAATCCGTATCCATATACCACCACCGCTACCATATACCACCACGCTGCCATATACCACCACCATATATCCACCACCAATCCGAGTTCTTCTCATATTAGGTTTGTTTTGAGATCCATCTAGTTTCGATTCGTGTTTCCTTGCGGAGTAGGTTTGGAAAAAAAAAAAGTCTGAAACCACCCTCCGTTTAGGCCCAAAATTTTCAGCACTTGTCGAAAAATTTTCTGGCTATCCTATTTTAGGTGTTTCTAAGTGTATTGAGGCGATCGCCGTTATAGAAAGTTTTTTGACCCGTTTCAGGTTTTGGGTCAGGCGGTCGAAAAAAAAATTTTTTTGGTCGAAAAAATTTCGTGCCCATCTGTCGGTTTGACACAGGAAGAGTTTTGAGACACTCGCCATTATAGTGATTTTTCGCAAAAAAAAAAAAAAAGCAAAAAAAAAAAAAAAAAAAAAAAAAAAAAAGCGAAAAAAAATTCAGTGTGCTTTTCCGTTGTTTCCGTGCAGCGCCGTGATTTTGTTAGTGTTCTAGGCTCGCGTCTCTAGCACGGTCTAGCCTAGGACCCGACCTGATACCGTCGTTGGCGTTTATTCAACTTTGCATCTCTGAATTGATTATTGCTGACCCTTTTTTGCTACCATATTATAAGCCTTCCAGCTCCACATACATCTACATCGTGCGTTTGACTCTCCACAGTAATCGCTCTATCAAGCTTTGAGAGTTTTGACTACATCGGTTGCGATCACGCTTTCTTCTTTGGTAGGCTGGTAAGAATTTGAGATTTGCTTGTGGTTGTGTGTCCACCACACCACCACCACCACTTCCTAGTAGTCTGTCGAATCATATTCTTGTGTGTTTCTATTGCTGCTAACCATGGCAGGATCACAAGCCGGCGAGGTATTGGGAGAACATGACAAACAAAGCGCTACATGATAAGTTTCAACAAATGATGAGTGGGCAGGTGGACGATGTGCTAAATAGATTTGAAGAGGCCATGGAGAAGATAGATGGCATTGAGAAGGCGTTGAAACAAAGCTCGATAACAAGTTTAATGAATTGCTCGTGCGTCTACCACCACCACCACCGGCTGCACCTAACGCACCTCTACTACAACAACACGGACTACCTCCACATCATGAAACAGCCCTCCATGAGCTTCCGTGTCCCTCTTGAGCTGGCCAAGCTCTTTGGTGCTCTTTGTTGATATACGTGGCTCCTGCTGCTGCGGTGGGGAGGATGATTATGTGAGAGCTTACGAGGATGAGGTTGATCAACATCGAACTACGTGCAACCACCAGCACCACAACCACCAGGTCGTCCACATGCAAATAATGGCAATGTTGGGCTCCCCTTGTGCGAGATCATGACCATCTCCCTAAACTGAAATTGAATATTCCACCATTTGAGGGTAGATATGTTCTGATATATATCTTACTTGGGAGTTAGAAACTGAACAACGATTTACATGTTTACAATATCACGAGGAGAGGCGTGTTCTGCTGCTGTTTGTGCTTTCACTAGCTTTGCATGTGTTTGGTGGTCGAACATTGTAGATTATATCCTGTTCCAGCTACTTGGGCTGCTTTGAAAACTGCTATGCGTACTCGTTGGGTTCCACCATATTATCAGCGTGAATTACTTCAAAAATTGCAGCGCTTAAGACAAGGAAAAATTCGGTGAAGAATATTATCGGGAATTACAAACTGGCTTGATTAGATGTGGTATTGTTGAGGAGAATGAAGCTATGCTTGCACGTTTTACGGGTGGATTAAATAGAGATTCAGACCATTCTAGACTACAAGGATTATAATAATATCACTCGATTATTCCATCTTGCTTGTAAAGCTGAGCGTGAAGTCTTGAGGATCGGCAGGCCTTGGCGCGGACTAACTTTTTGCAGGTCGACCTTCATCATGGACACCACGTGCATCATCTACTTCCACGTTCTACTACACGGCACCTCCGTCGGCTGCCACCTCAACCGTGATACAAAAAGCAGGCACAACCACCACTATCGCCAAGAGTACACTGCTTTGGGCCTACGAGCTCTTCTTCTTCCATGGCGTCAGCAGGGCACACAAGTGATATTATTTGTCGTCGTTGTAAGGGAAGAGGACATTTTTGAGAGAATGCCAATCTCAGCGTGTGATGATTGCTCACGAGGATGGTGGGTATGAGTCGCTAGTGACTATGATGAAGAGACTTTGGCTCTTATTACACATGAAGAACACGGTGGAGATGATTACGATCTTGAGGCGCAATACATGGCTCTTTGAAGATCTTGGCAGGTATGAATGTTTAGTTGCTCAACGTGTTTTGAGTGTGCAGGTTACACAAGCTGAGCAAAATCAGAGGCATAACTTGTTCCATACAAAGGGAGTTGTGAAGGAGCGTTCTATTAGCGTCATCATAGATGGAGGAGCTGCAACAACTTGGCTAGCATGGATATGGTGGAAGCTTTCTCTCACCACAAGACCACATCCACATCCTTACTACATCCAATGGTTCAACAACAGCGGCAAGGTTAAGGTAACACGTCTTTGTTAGTGTGCATTTTAGTATCTCTACATATGCTGATTATGTTGATTGTGATGTGGTACCTATGCAAGCATGTTCCTTATTACTTGGTAGACCATGGCAATTTGATAAAATTCTGTACACCATGGTAGAAACAATCAGTATACTCTTGTTCACAAGGATAAAAATATTACTTTGCTTCCTATGACTCTGATTCCATTTTGAAAGATGATATTAATAGAGCTAATAAAGCAAAACAGGAGAAAAATAAGAGTGAAAATCAGATTGTGGCAAAAGAATTTGAGCAACAAATGAAGCCTAATAATAAACCATCTAATGTTGCTTCGAAATTAAACTGAAAAGTGCATGTTTATTTGCCACCAAATCTGATATTGATGAGCTAGATTCTAGCAAATCTGTTTGCTATGCTTTTGTGTGCAAAGAGGCATTATTTTCATTCGAGGGCGTGCCTTCCTCTTTGCCCCTGCTGTCACTAACATTTTGCGGGGAGTTCGTTGGCGTCTTCCCACAAGGCGTGCCACAGGATTACCACCTATTCGAGGATTGAGCATCAAATTGACTTAATTCCGGTGCATCGCTACCAACCGCGCACCATACCGTACCAATCCGGAGGAGGCGAAGGAGATTATCGTCAAATCACAGGAGCTGCTCGACAAAGGTTATATCTGCGAATCTCTTAGTCCTTGTGCTGTTCCTATTATACTAGTGCCTAAAAAGGATGGTGCGTCGGCGTATGTGTGTTGATTGTAGAGGCATTAATAATATTACTATTAGTTATCGTCATCCTATTCCTAGGCTAGATGATATGCTTGATGAATTGAGTGGCTCTACAATATTCTCCAAAGTTGATTTGCGTAGTGGATACCATCAAATTCGTATGAAATTGGGAGATGAATGGAAAACAGCATTTAAAACTAAGTTTGGATTATATGAGTGGTTAGTCATGCCTTTTGGGTTAACTAATGCACCTAGTACTTTCATGAGATTAATGAGCGAAGTTTCGTGCTTTCATTGGACGATTTGTGGTAGTTTACTTTGATGATATACTGATTTATAGCAAATCTTTGGAAGAACATTTGGAACATTTCGTGCTGTTTTTAATGCTCTCGTGATGCGTTTGTTTGGTAACCTTGGGAAGTGCACCTTTTGCACCGACCGAGTATCTTTTCTTGGCTATGTTGTTACTCCACAGGGAATTGAAGTTGATAAAGCCAAGATTGAAGCTATTGAGAGTTGGCGCAGCCAAAGCGGTCACACAAGTGAGGAGTTTTCTTGGACTCGCTGGTTTCTATAGGCGTTTTGTGAGAGACTTTAGCACCATTGCTGCACCTCTCAATGAGCTTACAAAGAAGGATGTGCCTTTTGTTTGGGGTACCATACGGGAAGAAGCCTTCACGGTATTGAAAGATAAGTTGACACATGCTCCTTTACTCCAACTTCGACTTTAATAAGACTTTTGAGCTTGAATGTGATGCTAGTGGAATTGGATTAGGAGGTGTGTTATTACAAGATGGCAAACCTGTTGCATACTTTTACGAAAAATTGAGTGGGCCTAGTCTGAACTATTCTACTTATGACAAAGAATTATATGCTCTTGTTAGGACTTTAGAGACATGGCAACATTATTTATGGCCCAAAGAATTTGTTATACATTCGATCATGAATCTTTGAAACATATTAAAAGTCAAGCTAAACTGAATCGTAGACATGCTAAATGGGTTGAATTCATTGAGACTTTCCCTTATGTCATTAAACACAAGAAGGGTAAAGAAAATGTTATTCTTGATGCTTTGTCTAAATCGCTATACTATGCTTTCACAACTTGACTTCAAAATATTTGGTTTGGAGACCATCAAAGATCAATATGTGCATGATGCTGATTTTAAAGATGTAATGCAGAATTGTAAAGAAGGAAGAACATGGAACAAGTTCGTTATTAATGATGGTTTTGTGTTCCGTGCTAACAAGCTATGCATTCCTGCTAGCTCTGTTAGTCTTTTGTTGTTGAGGAGGCGCATGGAGGAGGATTAATGGGACACTTTGGCGTCAAGAAGGCGGAGGATATACTTGCTACACATTTCTTTTGGCCAAAGATGAGGCGGGATGTTGGCGTTTTGTTGCTCGCTGCACTACATGTCAAAAAGCTAAGTCACGACTCAATCCTCATGGTTTATATATGCCTTTGCTGTGCCTAGTGTTCCTTGGGAGGATATATCTATGGACTTTGTTTTAGGTTTACCTCGAACAAAGAAGGGAGGATAGCATATTTGTTGTCGTGGATAGATTCTCGAAAATGGCACACTTTATACCATGTCATAAAAGCGATGATCTTTGTTAATGTTGCTGATTTGTTCTTTCGTGAAATTATTAAGCTTGCATGGTGTGCCAAATACTATTGTTTCAGATCGTGATACTAAATTTCTTAGCCACTTTTGGAGATGTTTATGGGCTAAGTTGGGGACTAAACTGCTTTTAGTACTACTTGTCACCCCAAACTGATGGACAAACTGAAGTAGTCAATAGAACATTGTCTACTATGCTTAGGGCTGTTTTGAAGAATAATAAGAAAATGTGGGAAGAATGCTTGCCTCATATTGAATTTGCTTATAATCGTTCATTGCATTCTACTACTAAGATGTGCCCTTTTGAAATTGTGTATGGCTTCCTACCTCGTGCACCTATTGATTTGTTGCCTCTTCCATCTTGGAGAAGGTTAATTTTGATGCTAAAAAGCGTGCTGAATTGATTTTAAAAATGCATGAGTTAACTAAGGAAAACATTGGCGTATGAATGCTAAATATAAACTTGTTGGAGATAAGGGTAGAAAACATGTTGTCTTTGCACTGGAGATCTTGTTTGGTTACATTTGCGTGAGATAGGTTTCCTAATTTGCGCAAATCAAAGCTAATACCACGTCTTGATGGTCCATTTAAGGTGTTAGAAAATAAATGATAATGCATATAAACTTGAGCTGCTGCAGATTTTGGGGTTAGTCCACTTTTAACATTGCAGATTTGAAGCCTTATTTGGGTGAGGAAGATGAGCTTCCGTCGAGGGCGACTTCATTTCAAGAAGGGAGGATGATGAGGACATCAATACCATTGTTACACCCACAGCCCTGCTGCTATACATCTTGGACCAATTACTAGAGCTCGCGCCAATTGAATTATCGGTACTTTCGTTTCTTGGTAATGATTCTAATGTTCATGAGAATATGATGCTGCCTAAATTGGATACATTTGTTTTGCTTACAAATGAAGGGCCTACCATGGACAAGAAAGATGAACCTTGGAGCAAGTTCAAGCATGGAGATGTTGGCATGCGCAAGAGGAACAAACGGAGTTACAAGTGATGATTCAGGACTTTGAAGCCACCCTAATGAGTGCATGAGGCCTTGGACGAAATATACAAGATGCCACTTCATAATATTCGTCCATAGGCTATTCTAGGTGCTCGTCACCTTATTATTGGGCCAGGCCCATGTAATTTCGAAATACTTAAGTATAGGCTGTTTTTAGAGTCCGTATGTGTGGGGAAACAAGAGTTAGGGTTGATTTGGACCCCTCCACCAAGGGCCACGAAATTCCCCCTCTTCCTCCATATATACAGCCCTTAGGGCACCGTTTAGACCTTAGGTTTTGTTTAGATTAAAAGTTAGCCATAGCTGCAACCCGCGTGCCGTTTGTGTTCAACGACCGGACAAAGCGTCCACAGAACCCCACCTTGATCAATAAAGCTTTCATCTTATATTCGCAATATCCAGATTGCAATCTCAGTTTCTTGCTTGTTCTTCGTTTGCTCGCGGAAGCAGACCCTCGTGGTCAGGTTGATCGTGCTCGGCGTGGTCAATAACCTCTCGGAGTTGGTTTAGCGATTGCTAAAGCGCGGCGTCCTCGCTGCGTTCGTAGTCGGATCGTCAAAGTCGACTTCCTCCAAAGCGAAAACCACATCTCATCGAAAGGCGGGACACCTTTGCCTCTATCCCTTTGTCTTTGTTTTGTGTAGCATAGCATGACTTATATTGGTCAACATCTCAATGCCCATGAGTTGATGATAGCAGCCAGCTCTTAATACATGCGATGCTTTGGGATCCCGTGGACTATACTCACCAGCCATCCCCTTGGCACAAGGACTACGCAGCAAGCTCCTCTACTTGGCTCTCCACACGGCTTTGGGCTATTTACCACTTGTTACCTTATGCCCATTCTATTGTGTTCACTTTGCATGTTATGCTTGCTTCTATGCCTTTGCCATGCAATTGTGACCCTTGCTTGCATATACCCATGATTCACCATTATGATACTCCTATGTGTATTTGCATGCTTGTGGAGATCCTTGTTGCTTTTGCCATGTTTATCATGTGCCCCATGCTATTAATTGATTGTTGTGTTGGGAGAGTCATGATGATCACATTGCTATTTACATGGCCTCTAATACAATTGATGATAATTTCTCATATCTTGCTTTCATGCTTGTGCTATGCCATGTGAGTTATTCATGCCACTATTTGCACACATGACATGCTTGCCATGATTCCTTCTAGTATGTTGCATCTTGCACTACTAGCTTGCTTGACTTGATAGCTATGATTGCTTGCTATGTTGCATCACCCATGTTCCACTATCACTTGCTTTCTTGGGTTGATGACATATATGCTCATGCCTCTCACGTGATATATCTTGTTTATTAGTTGCCACTTCTCACTTGTATTAGTTGCCTCTATGCTTCATGATCTTGGAGACTTTGACATATTACTTGTGATGCATGCTTGTTTGATTGAGCCTATTATACTTGGTTGTTCTTGCATCATATGCCTCCATACTATGAAATGCTCCTTGTACTTTCTTATGATGAGCATGATGCATACACTTGTTGGGTATCTTACCACACGAATGATAGGTTTTGCACTTCCGCTAACCTCATTTGTTTTTTAGGAAGTGTTTGTCATGTTCTTTCATTTGAAGAATTCACAAGGCATTAACGTCATAAGACATATTGGTTGTGTGAAGGCATACATGATGCTTAACTCCAACATCTTTAGGAACATTCATAAGGTGAACTCCTTCCCTTTGAGCCATCCTCAAGTTTGCATATTGGACGGGTCACTCTTTCATTGTTGTTTCCTTCTTCTTGTCTACATGATACATCTATTGGATGGAGGACCGACATTGGAGATTGGCTCTATGCACCTTTACATTGAGGGCGCTTCGACTTAGTGGATGCACCGTCGGTTTTCCACTCTTGCCACTACATCGAGCATTGGTATACCAACACCTCCATATTTGTTGATTGTGCTCATACTCATGCTCGATGGACATATCATACTCACCGCAAATTTGCGTCTTATGCATGGATTGACTCACATTATGATTGCCTTGTTGCATCTTGTATTCCCATGTCATCCATGATATATGAGCTTGTGCACTTCCTTAGCAAATTTGTTGTGATCTTCCTTGATGGCATATTCATACATCATGATCATATTGCCCATCATCAATTGCATCATAACATACACATGTTGAGCATCCATTGCCATATTCATGCTATTGATAAACCATCTCACTATGACATCATTTTGCACCGTGGTTGCATTCATCATATTCACAACACATTTGTGTGCACAATGATTGCATTTGCTCCCATGAATGCTTTGCATCTCATTTTATATCATCTTGATAAGCTTCATGCGCTTTGTCATGAACAATCTTGCTTGCACGGACTCATTCTTACATGATGGACACTTTGTATGCGCTAACCATTGTATTTCAGAGTGTTGCTTGTGTTTGCTCTTTTTGCATGTCTATCACTCGGTGACACCTTGGACTACTTGGATTGCACCATGTCTTCAACCGATCCAACTACAAGTCCGTCTCGACAACCGTTTCCATGGTGATGAGGATCACGATCCGAGGTCGGATCTTTCCCAAGGAGAGGAGATGATGCGGAGCATCCGCTCATCCCCATGTACACTCCATCTACTCTCAAGCCCCAAGGATACATAAGATGAGACCTCGACTATGCGCCATTGGACCTAAGGTGAACTTCGCTTCCTTTCCGAATCTTCCCTTTCCGCATGTAAGACATGGATGCACTACTTCAAGAGACCTGCGGACCTTGTGCGTACTCAAGTACACCCGAAGGAGACCATGGAGACCCCAAGGACCAAAAGGCCAAGCATGCATAAGCCGGAAGCATGGAAGAGGAGAAGGAAGAAAGACCACCTGTGATGTTACAGAGCCCGGACATCCGGCCCCAAGCCCGGACATCCGGCCACTTCCATCAAGCCGGACATCCGGCGCCCATCTGTACTAGCCGCATCAAGACTACGGGACCCGGACATCCGGCCCCCAGGCCCGGACATCCGGCCTCCCCTTTCGAAGTCTCCGGATATCCTTGCCACTCGCCCAGGACTATAAATCGGCTACCCGCAAGGTTAGCATTCGGCCCGAACCGTGACCTCGCCAGCGCCGGACATCCGGCGTCTGGGAAAGCCGGACATCCGGACCCCATCGCCTGATAGAGGCAAAGGTGTCCGATGTTTCGATGAGATGGTGGCTATCGTTTACGTGGGAGTCGACCTTGGCGATCCGACTACTGAGCGTCTTGAGGGCGTCGCGCGCTTAGCAATCGCTAAACCAACTTCCGAGGGTTATTGACCACGCGAACACGATCAACGACCACGAGGGCCTGTTTCCTGCGAGCAAGCGAAGAACAAGCAAGAAACTGAGATTGCAATCTGGATATTGCGAATATAAGATGAAAGCTTTATTGATCAAGGTGGGGTTACGTGGCGCCTTTATGCAGTCGTTGAACACAAGCGAAATCTGCGAAGTTGCAGCTATGGCGAACTTTTAATCTAAACAAAACCCAAGGTCTAAGCGGTGCCCTAAGGGCTGTATATATGGAGGAGAGAGAATTTCGTGGCCCTTGGTGGAGGGTCCGAAATCAACCCTAACTCTTGTTTCCCCACATACGGACTCTAAAACAGCCTATACTTAAGTATTTCGAAATTACATGGGCCTGGCCCACTAATAAGGTGACCTTAGCACCTAGAATAGCCTCGGGGCGACATTTATGAAGTAGCATCTTGTATATTTCGTCCAAGGCTTCATGCATCCATTATGGTGGCTTCAAAGTCCTGAAATCATCACTTGTAACTCCGTTCTTGTTCCCCTTAGCATGGCATTATCTCCATGCTTGTTCTTGCTCAATGTCCATCCTTCTCCAAGCTAGGGCCTTCATTTGTAAGCAAAACAAATGTATCCAATTTAAGCAGCATCATATTCTCATGAACATTAGAATCATTACCAAAAAGCGAAAGTACGATAATTTAATTGGCGTGCATGAGCTCTAGTAATTGGTCCGGTATATGTAGCAGTAGGGGCTGTGGGTGTAACAATGGTATTGATGTCCTCATCATCCTCCCTTCTTGAAATGAAGTCGTCCTCGACGGAGCTCATATTCCTCACCCAAATAAGGCTTCAAATCTGCAATGTTAAAAGTGGGACTAACCCCAAAATCTGCGAGGCAGCTCAAGTTTATATGCATTATCATTTATTTTCTCTAACACCTTAAATGGACCATCAGCGTGGCATTAGCTTTGATTTGCAAATTAGGAAACCTATCCTTACATAAATGTAACCAAACAAGATCTCCGGTGCAAAGACAACATGTTTTCTACCCTTATCTCCGACAAGTTTATATTTAGCATTCATCGCTCAATGTTTTCCTTAGTTATCTCATGCATTTTAAAATCAATTCAGCACGTTCTTTAGCATCAAAATTAACCTTCTCCGAAGATGGAAGAGGCAACAAATCAATAGGTGCACGAGGTAGGAAGCCATACACAATTTCAAAGGGCACATCTTAGTAGTAGAATGCAATGAGCGATTATAAGCAAATTCAATATGAGGCAAGCATTCTTCCCACATTTTCTTATTATTCTTCAAAACAGCCCTAAGCATAGTAGACAATGTTCTATTGACTACTTCAGTTTATCCATCGGTTTGGGGTGACAAGTAGTACTAAAAAGCAGTTTAGTCCCCAACTTAGCCCATAAACATCTCCAAAAGTGGCTAAGAAATTTAGTATCACGATCTGAAACAATAGTATTTGGCACACCATGCAAGCGAATAATTTCACGAAAGAACAAATCAGCAACATTATGACATCATCGCTTTTATGACATGGTATAAAGTGTGCCATTTTAGAGAATCTATCCACGACAACAAATATGCTATCCCTCCTTCTTTGTTAGAGGTAAACCTAAAACAAAGTCCATAGATATATCCTCCCAAGGAACACTAGGCACAGGCAAAGGCATATATAAACCATGAGGATTGAGTCGTGACTTAGCTTTTTGACATGTAGTGCAGCGAGCAACAAAGCGCTCAACATCCGTCTCATCTTTGGCCAAAAGAAATGTGTAGCAAGTATATCCTCCGTCTTCTTGGCCTTAAAGTGTCCCATTAATCCTCCTCCATCGCCTCCTGCAACAACAAAAGGCGAACAGAGCTAGCGAGGAATGCATAGCTTGTTAGCACGGAACACAAAACCATCATTAATAACGAACTTGTTCCATGTTCTTCCTTCTTTACAATTCTGCATTACATCTTTAAAATCAGCATCATGCACATATTGATCTTTGATGGTCTCCAAACCAAATATTTTGAAGTCAAGTTGTGAAAGCATAGTATAACGACGAGACAAAGCATCAGCAATAACATTTTCTTTACCCTTCTTGTGTTTAATGACATAAGGGAAAGTCTCAATGAATTCAACCCATTTAGCATGTCTACGATTCAGTTTAGCTTGACTTTTAATATGTTTCAAAGATTCATGATCAGAATGTATAACAAATTCTTTGGGCCATAAATAATGTTGCCATGTCTCTAAAGTCCGAACAAGAGCATATAATTCTTTGTCATAAGTAGAATAGTTCAGACTAGGCCCTCAATTTTTCAGAAAAGTATGCAACAGGTTTGCCATCTTGTAATAACACACCTCTAATCCAATTCCACTAGCATCACATTCAAGCTCAAAAGTCTTATTAAAGTCAGGAAGTTGGAGTAAAGGGCATGTGTCAACTTATCTTTCAATACCGTGAAGGCTTCTTCATGCGGTACCCCAAACAAAAGGCACATCCTTCTTTGTAAGCTCATTGAGAGGTGCAGCAATGGTGCTAAAGTCTCTCAAAGCGCCTATAGAAACCAGCGAGTCCAAGAAAACTCCTCACTTGTGTGACCGTTTTGGGCTGCGGCCAACTCTCAATAGCTTCAATCTTGGCTTTATCAACTTCAATTCCTGTGGAGTAACAACATAGCCAAGAAAAGATACTCGGTCGATTGCAAAGGTGCACTTCCCAAGGTTACCAAACAAGCGTGCATCACGTAGAGCATTAAAAACAACACGTAAATGTTCCAAATGTTCTTCCAAAGATTTGCTATAAATCAGTATATCATCAAAGTAAACTACCACAAATCGTCCAATGAAAGCACGTAAAACTTCGTTCATTAATCTCATGAAAGTACTAGGTGCATTAGTTAACCCAAAAGGCATGACTAACCACTCATATAATCCAAACTTAGTTTTAAATGCTGTTTTCCATTCATCTCCCAATTTCATACGAATTTGATGGTATCCACTCATAAATCAACTTTGGAGAATATTGTAGAGCCACTCAATTCATCAAGCATATCATCTAGCCTAGGAATAGGATGGCGATAACGAATAGTAATATTATTAATGCCTCTACAATCAACACACATACTGTGACGTACCATCCTTTTTAGGCACTAGTATAATAGGAACAGCACAAGGACTAAGAGATTGGCGTATATAACCTTTGTCGAGCAGCTCCTGTACTTGGCGCATAATCTCCTTCGTCTCCTCTGGATTGATGCGGTATGGTGCTGGCGGTTGGGTAGCGATGCACGGGAATTAAGTCAATTTGATGCTCAATCCCTCGAATAGGTGGTAATCCGGTGGCACGTCTTGTGGGAAGACGTCGCGAACTCCTGCAAAATGTTAGTGACAGCGAGGGGCAAAGAGGAAGGCACGTCCTCGAATGAAAATAATGCCTCTTTGCACACAAAAGCATAGCAAACAGATTTGCTAGAATCTAGCTCATCAATATCAGATTTGGTGGCAAATAAACATGCACTTTTCAGTTTAATTTCAGAAGCAACATTAGATGGTTTATTATTAGGCTTCATTTGTTGCTCAAATTCTTTTGCCACAATCTGATTTTCACTCTTATTTTTCTCTGTTTTGCTTTATTAGCTCTATTAATATCATCTTTCAAAATGGAATCGAGTCATAGGAAGCAAAGTAATATTTTTATCCTTGTGAACAAGAGTATCTGATTGTTTCTACCATGGTGTACAGAATTTTTATCAAATTGCCATGGTCTACCAAGTAATAAGGAACATGCTTGCATAGGTACCACATCACAATCAACATAATCAGCATATGTAGAGATACTAAAATGCACACGAACAGTCGTGTTACCTTAACCTTGCCGCTGTTGTTGAACCATTGGATGTAGTAAGGATGTGGATGTGGTCTTGTGGTGAGAGAAAGCTTCTCCACCATATCCATGCTAGCCAAGTTGTTGCAGCTCCCTCCATCTATGATGGCCTTGAATAGAGCGTTCCTTCACAACTCCTTTGTATGGAACAAGTTATGCCTCTGATTTTGCTCAGCTTGTGTAACCTGCACACTCAAAACACGTTGAGCAACTAAACATTCATACTGTCGGCATCTTGACAGCCATGTATTGCGTCTCAGGATCAGAATCATCTCCACCGTGTTCTTCATGTGTAATAAGAGCCAAAGTCTCTTCATCATAGTCACTAGCGGACTCATACCCACCATCCTCGGTAGCAATCATCACTGCGCTGAGATTGGCATTCTCTCATAAAATGTCCTCTTCCCTTACAACGACGACAAATAATATCACTTGTGTGCCTGTTGCGCCATGGAAGAAGAAGAGCTCTGTGTAGGCCCAGCAGGTGTACTCTTGGCAGATAGTGGTGGTTGTGCCTGCTTTCTTGTATCACGGTTGGAGGTGGCAGCCGGCGGAGGTGCCGGTGTAGTAGAGCGTGTGGAAGTAGATGATGCCGTGGTGTCCATGATGAAGGTCGACTGCAGAAAAGTTAGTCGCGCCAAGGCATCGATCCTGCACTTCACGTTCAGCTTTACAAGCAAGATGGAATAATCGGTGATATTATTATAATCCTTGTAGTCTAGAATGGTCTGAATCTCTCTATTTAATCCACCCGAAAGCGTGCAAGCATAGCTTCATTCTCCTCAACAATACCACATCTAATCAAGCCAGTTTGTAATTCTGATAATATTCTTCTACGAATTTTTCCTTGTCTTAAGCGCTGCAATTTTTGAAGTAATTCACGTTGATAATATGGTGGAACCCAACGAGTACGCATAGCAGTTTTCAAAGCAGCCCAAGTAGCTGGAACAGGATATAATCTACAATGTTCAGACCACCAAACACATGCAAAGCTAGTGAAAGCACAAACAGCGGCAGGAACACGTCTCTCCTCAGGATATTGTAAACATGTAAATCGTTGTTCAGTTTCTAACTCCCAAGTAAGATATATATCAGGAACATATCTACCCTCAAATGGTGGAATATTCAATTTCAGTTTAGGGAGATGGTCATGATCTCGTACTGAAGGAGCCCGAACATTGCCATTATTTGCATGTGGGCGACACGGTGGTTGTGGTGCTGGTGGTTGCCGCGTGGTTCGATGTTGATCAACCTCATCCTCGTAAGCTCTCACATAATCATCCTCCCACCGCAGCAGCGGGAGCCCTGAAGTATCAACAGCGGCACCGGCAGCTTGGCGGTGAAGAGGGACACGGGAAGCTCGGCGGAGGGCTGTTTCGCGATGTGGAGGTAGTCCGTGTTGTTGTAGTAGAGGTGCGTTAGGTGCAGCCGGTGGTGGTGGTGGTGAGGCGAGCAATTCATTAAACTTGTTATCGAGCTTTGTTTGACGCCTTCTCAATGCCATCTATCTTCTCCATGGCCTCTTCAAATCTATTTAGCACATCGTCCACCTGCCCCTCATCATTTGTTGAAACTTATCATGTAGCGCTTTGTTTGTCATGTTCTCCCGGTCGGTCTAAATCGACTTGTGATCCTGCCATGGTTAGCAGCAATAGAAACACACAAGAATATGATTGACGGACTACTAGGAAGTGGTGGTGGTGGTGTGGTGGACGATCACAAATCCGTCAAGCAAATCTCAAATTCTTACAGTTCTTACCCGGCGGCGGTGATCGGCAACCGATGTAGTCAAAACTCTCAAAGCTTGGATAGGCGATTACGAGGGAGAGTCAAGCGCACGATGTAGATGTATGTGGAGCTGGGAAGGCTTATAATATGGTAGCAAAAAAAGGTCAGCAATAATCAATTCAGAGATGCAAAGTTGAATAAGCGCTCAGCAGCGATGCTATGTTTGGTCTAGGCTGAACCGTGCTAGAGCGAGCCTAGAACACTAACAAAATCACGGCGCTGCGGAAACAGCGGAAAAGCACACTCTGGAATTTTTTTTTTCGCTCTTTTTTTTTTTGCTGCTTTTTTTTTTTGCTCTTTTTTTTTTTTTTTTTGAAAAATCACTATAATGGCGAGTGTCTCAAAACTCTTCCAGGTCAATGACAGGATGGGCCGAAATTTTTCGACCAAAAAAATTTTTTTTGATTGCCGGACCCAAAAGCTGAAGCAGGTCAAAAAACTTTCTATAATGGCGATTGTCTCAATCCACTTAGAAACACCTAAAAATAGGATAGCGAAAATTTTTTGACAAGTGCGTTTTGGAAAATTTTGGGCCTAAGCGGAGGTGGTTTCAGGACTTTTTTTTTCGAAACCTACTCGGCAAGGAAACACGAATCGGAAACTAGATGGATCTCGAAAACAACCCTAATATGCAAGGAACTTCGGATTGGTGGTGGATATATGGTGGTGGTATATATGGTGGTGGTATATGGCAGCGGTGGTGGTAGCGGTGGTAGTATATGGATATGGATCGGTGGTGGTATATGGACACGGATTGGTGGTGGTATATGGATACGGATTGAAGCGGTGATGGTAGGTGGTAGATGGGTGATGATGATGGTGCGGTGGTGGCGTGACAACTTATGACCCGAACTTCGAAACTCTAAAAGACTAGACGCTAAGACCAGCAACTTGACACGGCGATGCAACATAAATTCAACAAAGCAAAACCCTAAAAAGATTATGCAAAGGCTCAGATTGGTTGGATATGATGAACTAACCCTAATTTTTTTTGTGGTTTTTACATGGACTTTAGGTATGAAGAACAGACTCGATCTAATCTGAAAAACTGTAAAATCTCACCGAGCAACCTGAAAATCTGATACCACTTGATAGAGGCAAAGGTGTCCCGATGTTTCGATGAGATGGTGGCTATCGTTTACGTGGGAGTCGACCTTGCGATCCGACTACTGACGTCTGAGGCGTCGGCGCCTTAGCAATCGCTAAACCAACTTCCGAGGGTTATTGACCACGCGAACACGATCAACGACCACGAGGGCATGTTTCCTGCGAGCAAGCGAAGAAGCAAGAAAGCTGAGATTGCAATCTGGATATTGCGAATATAAGATGAAAGCTTTATTGATCAAGGTGGGGTTACTGTGACGCCTTTATGCAGTCGTTGAACACAAGCGAAATGCAGTGAAGTTGCAGCTATGGCGAACTTTTAATCTAAACAAAACCCAGGTCTAAGCGGTGCCCTAAGGGCTGTATATATGGAGGAAGAGAATTTCGTGGCCCTTGGTGGAGGGTCGAAATCAACCCTAACTCTTGTTTCCCACATACGGACTCTAAAACAGCCTATACTTAAGTATTTCGAAATTACATGGGCCTGGCC
>JAHIAM010008685.1:0-15597 GCA_021605205.1 Aegilops longissima
AAAGGATCCTGTATCTTCAAATCTTATTTCTCCCATTGGACTTGGTCGAATGGAATTAGCGTCTCTTGATATGCTTGGTCCTCTTGTGAAATCTGGATTCCTTTGCCAAGCAATTGCACGATATTATCACGAAAGATCTTCATTGGTCCGATGCACTAGGTATGACACCTAGATCGGAAATGAACTCTTTCATCGGACTCCTTCATTTTTGCTTGAAGCAGCTATTAACCTCCGCTTCACATGTAGATCCATACGGCGCTTTGTTTTGAACTGCACCCGGCAGCTCCACCGTTTAATAAAAATATATCCGGTTTGCGATTTAGAATCGTGGGATCATTTCAAACTTGCATCGGCGTAACCATTTCGATTAGCTCTTTGTCACCTCCATATCGAGAAACATATCCTTAGTCCTTTTCGGTATTTGGGATGTTCTTGACTGTCCGATGATCCCTCTGGATTACTTTGGTACCTTCCTGCCAAGCTTATTGCTAAGCATCGTCGGTCGGTACACAGCATTGCATACATATAGAGCCTATGGCTGAAGCATAGGAACATTTTCATTTTCTCTCTATCTTCTGCTTTGTGGTGGGCATTGAGTCGACTCAATTTCACACCTTTAACACGGGTAAAAAACATTTCTTTGCTGATCCATTTTGAAATTTTTCAAAACTTTATCAAGGTATGTGCTTTGTGAAAGTCAATTAAGCGTCTTGATCTATCTCTATAGATCTTGATGCCAATAATTACAACTTCACGAGGTCTTTCATTGAAAAACTTTTATTCAAGTATCCTTTTATGCTATCGAAATTCTATATCATTTCCAATTAATAATATATAGTCCACATATAATATCGAAATGCTATGAGCTCCCTCCTTTCTTGTAAATCTGAGGCTTCTCCAAAATCGTATAAAACCAATCTTTGATCACTATCAAGCGTTTATTCAACTCGAGAGGCTTGCACGGACCATAAATTGATTGGAGCTTGCACACTTTGTTAGCACCTTTTGGATCAACAAAACCTTGGTTGCATCATATACAACTCTTCTTCTAGAAATCCATTCAAGAATGCAGTTTTACATCCATTTGCCAAATTTCATAATCATAAAATGCAGCAATTGCTAACATGATTGGACGGACTTAAGCATGCTTCGGATGAAAGTCTCATTAGTCAACCCCTTGAACTTGTGAAAACCTTTCAACAATTGAGCTTTATAAACGATTATATTACATCTCGTCCTTCTTCTTAAGTCCATTTATTCTCAATGGCTTGCCGATCATCGACAAGTCAACCAAAATCCATACTTTGTTCTCATACATGGATCCATCTCGATTTCATGGCTTCAAGCCATTTGCGAATCTAGGCTACCATTCGCTTCTTCATAGTTGTAGGTTCACCATGATCTAGTAGCATGACTTTCGAATAGGATTACGTACCACTCAGTCATTTTATTCTGGTTGACTCTGATTCGGTGACAACTTGATCGAAGTTTCATGATCATTATCATTATCTTCCTTGCTATGGTGTAGGTGTCACGAAACGATTTGTGATGAACTACTTTCAATAAGGAGCTGGTTCTATTACCTCATCAAGTTCCACTTTCCTCCCTCACTTCTTTGAGGAAATTCCTTCTCTAGAAGGATCCATTCTTAACGAATGTCTTGCCTTGGATCTGGATAGAAGGTATACCCAATGTCTCCTTTGGGTATCCTATGAAGACACATTTTCGATTTGGGTTCAAGCTTATCGGGTTGAAGTTTTTTCACATAAGCATGCACCCCAAACTTTCGAAGCGACAACTTTGGTTTCTTGCTAAACCATAGTTCATAAGGTGTCGTCTCAGCGGTTTTGGGTGTCCTATTTAGCGTGAATGCGGCCGTCCTAAAGCATAACCCCAAAGCGATAGCGGTAAATCGGAAATAGACATCATAGATCGCACCATATCTAGTAAATACGATTCTGACGTTCGGACACACCATTCTGTTGTGGTGTTCCGGTGGCGTGAGTTGCGAAACTATTCGCATTGCTTCAAATGTAGACCAAACTCGTAACTCAAATATTCTCCTCCATGATCAGATCGTAGAAACTTTATTTTCTTGTTACGATGATTTTCAACTTCACTCTGAAATTCTTTGAACTTTTCAAATGTTTGATTTATGCTTCATCAAGTAGATATACCGTATCTGCTTAAATCATCTGTGAAGGTGAGAAAATAACGATATCCGCACGAGCTTCAACATTCATCGGACCATACATCTGTATGATTTCCAACAAATCTGTTGCTCTCTCCATACAACGGAGAAGCGGTGTTTTAGTCATCTTGCCCATGAGGCCGGTTACAAAGTACCAAGTGATTCATAATCAAGTGATTCAAAAGTCCATCTATGGAGTTTCTTCATCGTTTACACGATATGACCTAAGCGGCGGTGCCACAAATAAGTTGCACTATCATTATCAACTCTGCATCTTTTGGCGACATTATGAATATGTTATCACTCTTTGCGAGATTCAACAAGAATAGACCATTCTTCAAGGTGCATGACCATAAAGATATTACTCATATAAATAGAACAACCATTATTCTCTGATTTAAATGAATAACGTCTCGCATCAAACAAGATCCGGATATAATGTTCATGCTCAGCGGCACCAAATAACAATTATTTAGGTCTAAAACTAATCCGAAGGTAGATGTAGAGGTAGCGTGCACCGCGATCACATTGACTTTGGAACCGTTTCCCAGCGCATCGTCACCTCGTCCTTTGCGGTGCTCGCCTATTCCGTAGTCCTGTTTGAGTTGCAAATATTAGCAGAACCGATATCAAATACCAGTGCTACTACGAGCTCTAGTAAGGTACACATCAATAACATGTATATCACATATACCTTTGTTCACCTTGCCATCCTTCTTATCCGCCAAATACTTGGGGCAGTTCCTTCCGATGTCGGTGCTGCGGTAAAAACACTCGTTTAGGGCTTAGGTCAGACTTGGGTTTCTTCTCTTGGCAGCAACTTTCTTGCTTGTTCTTTTGAATTCCTTCTTCTTCCCTTTGCCCTTTTCTTGAAACTAGTGGTCTTGTTGACCATCAACACTTGATGCTCTTTCTTGATTTCTACCTCCTGACTTTTAGCATTGCGAAGAGCTCGAGGAATTGTCTTAGTCATCCTTGCATATTATAGTTCATCACGAAGCTCTTGTAGCTTGGTGGCGATGATTGGAGAATTCATCAATGACACTATCATCGGAAGATTAACTCCCAGCTGAATTAAGTGATTATTATACCCAGGACATTTTGAGTATGTGCTCCTTGTGAACTATTCTCCTCCATCTTGCAGCTATAGAACTTATTGGAACTTCATATCTCTCAATCCGGGCATTTGCTTGAAATATTAACTTCAACTCTTGGAACATCTCATATGCTCCATGCGTTCAAACGTCGTTGAAGCCGGTTCTAAGCCGTAAAGCATGGCACGCTTGAACTATAGAGTAGTCATCGACTTTGCTCGCGGACGTTCACAACTTAGCGTTGCTCCTATGACGCACGGCACCCGCGGTGCTTCGGGGCGTAATTCTTCAATGCACAATGAGGATAATCCTCAAATTCGGACCCGATCCGTGTAATTACTACCATCATCTTTCAACTTTGCTTTCTCAAGGCAGCATTAAAATTCACGGAACAACAACCGAGCCATCTATCTACATAAACATAGACAAGCAAAATACTATCGGTACTAAGTTCATGATAAATTTAAGTTCAATTAATCATATTAAAAACTCCACTTAGCAGATATCTCTCTAGTCATCTAAGTGATTACGTGATCCAAATCAACTAAACCATAACCGATCATCATGTGAGATGGAGTAGTTTTCAATGGTGAACATCACTATGTTGATCATATCTACTATATGATTCACGCTCGACCTTTCGGTCTCCGTGTTCGAGGCCATATCTGCATATGCTAGGCTCGTCAAGTTTAACTTGAGTATTCTGCGTGTGCAAAACTGGCTTCACCGTTGTAGATGGACGTAGAACTTATCACCCGATCATCACGTGGTGTCGGTACTACAAACTTTTAGCAGTGCATACTCGGGAGAACACTTCTTGATAATTTTAGTGAGAGATCATCTTATAATGCTACCGTCAATCAAAGCAAGATAAGATGCATAAAGGATAAACATCACATGCAATCAATATAAGTGATATGATTGGCCATCATCATCTTGTGCTTGTGATCTCCATCTCGAAAGCACCGTCATGACCACCATTGTCACCGGTGCGACACCTTGATCTCCATCGTAGCATCGTTGTCGTCCCCAACTATTGCTTCTCGACTATCGCCCTTTGTTAGTGATAAAGTAAAGCAATTACATGGCTTTGCATTTCATACAATAAGCGACAACCATATGGCTCCCGGTTGCCGATAACCGGTTACAAAACATGATCATCTCATACAAAAAAATATAGCATCCGTCTTGACCATATCAATCACAACATGCCCAAAAACAAGTTAGGCGTCCTCTACTTTGTTGTTGCAAGTTTTCGTGGCTGCTTTCGGGCTGACAAGAACCGTTCTTACCTCGCATCAAAACCCGATAGTTTGTCAAGTTGGTGCTGTTTTAACCTTCCGGGACCGGGCGTACCACACCGGTTCAACTAAAGTGAGAGAGGCGGACACCGCGGTCACCTTTAAGCAACAAGTGCTCGAGCGGTGAAACCGGTCTCGGCGTGGCGTCTGTAATTCGGTCCGGGCGCTTCATCTCCAATACCGGCTGAACCAAAGTATGACATCTGGTAAGCGGTATGACTTATATTAAACTCACTTGTGTTCTACCGTGCATATGACATCCGGCATAAAACCAGGCTCGATACCCTTTGTTGGGGAGGTAGTAATTTCAAAAAATTTCCTTTACGCAAGATCATGGTGATGGCATAGCGCGAGAGGGAATGTATGTCCGTACCCTCGTGCCGTGGCGAGGCGTTATAAAAGCAGGGTTGATGTGGTTTCGTCTTCACGATCCGACCGATCCAAAATACGGCAGGCACCTCCGGGTTCCAGCACCGTTCATTTCGATGGCGATCCCGGGCTCCGATCCGGCAAAGCGTCGGGGATGAGTTCCGTCGGCCTGCGGGTGGTGGGATGATGATGCTCCACCGGCGGGGGCCGCCTAAGCTCATGCGATATGACTTCCGGTAGCGAGGGCCGCCTAAGCTCCCTGACGATATGACGAAGTGGAATATGGTGGGGGGCCCCTGCAGCTAAGGCGATCCGTGATCAACTTGTGTGTCATGGGGTGCCCCCCCCCGTATATAAAGGAGCAAGGGGGTGCGGCCGGCCCTAGGGGGCGTGCTGGAGGTCCTCCACCGGGGAGGACTCCCCCCTAGTTGGATTAGGTCTTGGGGAAGGGGAAGAGGGGGCCCCCTCTCCTGTCCTATTCGGACTAGAGGGGGAGGGGGCCTGCCTGGCGGCCCTCCTCTTCTCCCTTATGGCCCATCAAGGCCCATTGACCTCCGTGAGGGTTCCGGTAACGGTGTTCGGTAAAATCCCGTTTTCATCGGAACCTTTCGGTCAAACATAGGCTTCCAATATATCGATCTTTATGTCTCGACCATTTGAGACTCCTCATCATTCGTGATCCATCCGGGACTCGAACAAACTTGGTACATCAAAACTTATAAACTCATAATAAACTATCATCGTAGCGTTAAGCGTGCGGACCCTACGGGTTGAGAACTATTAGACATGACCTAGAACTATTCTCGGTCAATTACCAATAAGCGGAACACGGGCGTTCATATTGGTTCCTACATATTCTCGAAGATCTTTATCGGTCAAACCGCATAACAACATCGTTGTTCCTTTGTCATCGGTATGTTACTTGCCGAGATTTGATCGTCGGTATCCAATACCTAGTTCAATCTAGCTACCGGCAAAGTCTCTTTACTCGTTCGTAATACATCATTTCATAACTAACTCATTAGTTATAATGCTTGCAAGGCTTAGGTGATGAGTATTACCGAGAAGGCCGAGATACCTCTCCGAGCAATCGGAGTGACAAAACCTAATCTCGATTCATGCCAACTCAACATATACTTTTGGAGACACATGTAAGTACCTTTATAATCACCGAGTTACGTTGTGACGTTTGGTAGCACACAAAGTGTTCCTCCGATGGCAGGAGTTGCATAATCTCATAGATTACGGAACTTTGTATAAGTCATGAAGAAAGCATAAGCAACATACTAAGCGATCAAGTGCTAAGCTAACGGAATGGGTCAAGTCAATCACATCATTCTCCTAATGATGTGATCCCGTTAATCAAATGACAACTCATGTCTATGGTTAGGAAACATAACCATCTTTGATTTAACGAGCTAGTAAAGTAGAGGCATACTAGTGACACTCTGTTTGTCTCGTATTCACACATGTATTATGTTTCGGTTAATACAATTCTAGCATGAATAATAAACATTTATCATGATATAAGAAATAAATAATAACTTTATTATTGCCTCTAGGGCATATTTCCTTCAACTTCACCATCACGTCCACCACACCTCGTGCTGTCGAACTCATCCACTACCTTGTCGTGTTGCTTGGATCAAGAAGCGGAGGGCGTCACCAGAGCTGAGCGTGTGCGGAACTTGGAGGTGTCGTCGTTCGATACTTGATCGGTTGGAGTCGAAAAGTTCGACTACATAAGCAGCGTTACTAAGCGCTTCAGCTTACGGTCTCACAGTGCGTGAACTGATCTCCCCTCTCGTTGCTATGCATCACCATGGATAGATCTTGCGTGTGCGTAGAAATATTTTTTTTTCCATAGCGTTCCCCAACACCTAGCCGTCGCCGCCGCCATTTTTCTCGGTCGTGTGATATGTCTCCATCGTATCTACTTTTCCAAACCCTTTTGCCCTTGTTTTGGACTATAATTTGCATGATTTGAATGGAACTAATCCGTCTTGGCTTGTTTTCGGTAGATTGCCATGGTGTTATTTTTGTGCAGAAATAAAAGTTCTCGGAATGACCGAAACTTCCGGAGATTATTTTGGAGTAAATAAAAATATTGGCGAAAGAATCAACGAGAGGACCCACACCCTGTCCACAGGGTGGGCGTGCCCTCTAGTCTTATGGAGTCCCAGAGCTCAACAACCTCAACTCCAACTCCATATATTCACGTTAGGGAGAAAAAATAAGGGAGAAGGATTCATTGCATTTCTACGATCGGGCGCCGCTACCTCCTGTTCTTCATCGGGGCGGATCTGGAATCCGTTCGGGAGCTCTGAGAGGAATCGTCGTCGTCGTCATCATCAACCATCCTCCATCACCAATTTCATGATGCTCACGCGTCGTGAGTAATCCCATTATGAGGCTTCTTGGGCGGTGATGGGTTGGATGAGATTTACCATGTATCGAGATAGTTTTGTTAGGGTTTGATCCTAGTATCCACTATGTTCTAATATTGATGTTGCTATGACTTTGATATACTTAATGCTTGTCACTATGTTGGGGAGCGTGGCGAGAAATTCAAAATTTTCACCGCATCACCAAGATCAATCTGAGTAATCTAGCAGCGAGGGAAGGAGAGTGCATCTACATACCCTTCTAGATCGCTAAGCGGAAGCGTTCAAGAGAACGGGGTTGAAGGTGTCGTGCTCGTCGTGATCCAAATCACCGGAGATCCTAGTGCGAGCAGACGGCACCTCGCGTTCAACACACGTGCAGCCGGTGGCGTCTCCCACGCCTTGATCCAGCAAGGAGAGAGGGAGAGGTTGAGAAGACTCCGTCGAAGCAGCACAATGGCATGGTGGTGGTGGAGGCGTGGCACTCGGCAGGGGCCGCCAAGCACCGCAAGAGGCGAGGAGGAGAGAGGTAGGGCTGCGCCAAGGAGAGGAGAAACTCATCTGTTGGGCTGCCCTTGCCTCCACTATATATAGGGGAGGGAGGGCTGCGCCCCACCTAGGTTCCCTCCCTAGGGGTGGCGGCAGCCCCAAACCCCATCTGGGGTGGCGGCCAAGTGGGGGAGAGGAGGCACACCGGGCATGGGCCTTTGGGGCCCATCGCCCTAGGGTTTGCCCTCTTCTCTCTAGGCGCATGGGCCTTGGTGGGGCGCCCCAGCCCACCTAGGGGCTGGTCCTTCTCACACTTGGCCCATGTATGCCTCCGGGGCCCGTGGCCCCTCCCGGTGGACCCCGGACCCCTCCGGTGGTCCCAGTACCTACAGTGATGCCGGAACACTTAGGTGGCCAAACCATACTTCATATATATCAATCTTTACCTCCAGACCATTCCGAAACTCCTCGTGATGTCCAGGATCTCATCCGGGACTCCGAACAACATTCGGTAACCACGTATATCTATTCCCTATAACCCTAGCGTCATCGAACCTTAAGTGTGTAGACCCTACGGGTTCAGGAGCCATGCAGACATGACCGAGACGTTCTCGATCAATAACCAACAGCGGAATCTGGATACCCATGTTGGCTCCCACATGTTCCACGATGATCTCATCGGATGAACCACGATGTCGAGGATTCGATCAATCCCGTATACAATTCCCTTTGTCTAGCGGTATTGTACTTGCCCGAGATTCGATCGTCGGTATCCCGATACCTTGTTCAATCTCGTTACCGGCAAGTCTCTTTACTCGTTCCGTAACACATCATCCCGTGATCAACCCCTTGGTCGCATTGTGCACATTATGATGATGTCCTACCGAGTGGGCCCGGAGATACCTCTCCGTCGCGCGGTGACAAATCGATCTCGATTCGTGCAACCCAGCAGACACTTTCGGAGATACCGTAGTGCACCTTTATAGCCACCCGATTACGTTGTGACGTTTGGTACACCCAAAGCATTCCTACGGTATCCGGAGTTGCACAATCTCACGGTCTAAGGAAATGATACTTGACATTAGAAAAGATTTAGCATCTGAACTACGATCTTTGTGCTAGGCTTAGGATTGGGTCTTGTCCATCACATCATTCTCTTAATGATGTGATCCCGTTATCAACGACATCCAATGTCCATGGTTAGGAGACCGTAACCATCTATTGATCAACGAGCTAGTCAACTAGAGGCTTACTAGGGACATGGTGTTGTCTATGTATCCACACATGTATCTGAGTTTCCTATCAATACAGTTATAGCATGGATAATAAACGATTATCATGAACAAGGAAATATAATAATAATAACTAATTTATTATTGCCTCTAGGGCATATTTCCAACAGTCTCCCACTTGCACTAGAGTCAATAATCTAGTTCACATCGCCATGTGATTAACACTGATAGGTCATATCGCCATGTGACCAACATCCAAAGAGTTTACTAGTGTCACTAAACTAGTTCACATCACCATGTGATTAAGACTCAATGAGTTCTGGGGTTTGATCATGTTTTGCTTGTGAGAGAGGTTTTAGTCAACATGTCTGCAACATTCAGATCCGTATGCACTTCGCAAATCTCTAGGTCATATTGTAAATGCTGCTTCCACGCTCCACTTGAAGCTATTCCAAATGGTTGCTCCACTATACGTATCCGGTTTGCTACTCAGAGTCACTCGGATAGGTGTTAAAGCTTGCATCGATGTAACCCTTTACGCCGAACTCTTTATCACCTCCATAATCGAGAAACATGTCCTTATTTACTCCAAGGACAATTTTGACCCCTGCCCAATGATCCATTCTGGATCATTCTTGTACCTATAGTGACTCATGGAAGGCACACTTCGGTGCGATACACAACACATCATACTATAGAGCCTAAATCGAAGCATAGGGGCGACCTTCGTCCTTTCTCTCTTCTGCCGTGGTCGAGCTTTAACTCTTAACTTCATACCTTACAACTCGGCAAGAACTCCTTCTTTATGCGATCCATCTTGAACACCTTCAAGATCATGTCAAGGTATGTGCTCATTTGAAAGTACCATTTAGCGTTTTGATCTATCCTCATAGATCTTGATGCTCAATGTTCAAGCAACAATCCAGGTTTTCTATTGAAAACACTTTTCAAATAACCCTATATGCTTTCCAGAAATTCTACATTATTTACGATCAACAATATGTCAACAACATATACTCATCAAAATTCTATAGTGCTCCACTCACTTCTTTGGAAATACAAGTTTCTCATAAACTTTGTATAAACCCAAAATCTTTGATCATCTCATCAAAGCGTACATTCCAACTCCGAGATGCTTACTCCAGTCCTTAGAAGGATTGCTGGAGCTTTGCATACTTGTTAGCGTCTTTCAGGATTTTCAAAACCTTCTGGTTGTATCACATACAACCTTTCCTCAAGGATATCGTCGAGGAAACAATGTTTTGACATCCTATCTGTAAGATTTCACAAATCATGCAGTAATTGCTAATATAATTCCAACAGACTCTTAGCATCGCTACGAGTGAGAAAGTCTCATCGTAGTCAACTCCTTGAACTTGTCGGAAAGCATCTTAACGGCAAGTCGAGCTTTCTCAATGGTGATACTTACCATCATTGTCTGTCTTCCTTTTAAAATCCATCTGTACCCAACGGCCTTACGACCATCAAGTATTTCTTCCAAAGTCATGGATCTTCTCTCGGATTTTATGGCCTCGAGCCATTCGTCGGAATCGGGGCCCACCATCATTTCTCCATAGCTCGTAGGTTCATTGTTGACTAGCAACATGACCTCCAAGACAGGATTAAGCACCACTCTGAAGTAGTGCGCATCCTTGTCGACCTACGAGGTTTGGCAGTGACTTGATCCGAAGTTTCATGATCACTATCACAAGCTTCCACTTCAATTTGTGTAGGTGCCATAGGAACAACTTCCTGCGCCCTGCTACACACTAGTTGAAGTGACGGTTCAATAACCTCATCAAGTCTCCACCATCCTCCCACTCAATTCTTTCGAGAGAAACTTTTTCTCGAGAAAGGACCCGTTTCTAGAAACAATCACTTTTGCTTCCGGGTCTGAAATAGGAGGTATACCCAACTGTTTTTGGGTGTCCTATGAAGATGCATTTATCCTATTTGGGTTTGAGCTTATCAACCTGAAACTTTTTCACATATGCGTCACAGCCCCAAGCTTTCAAGAAACGACAGCTTAGGTTTCTCTAAACCATAGTTCATACGGTGTCATCTCAACGGAATTACGTGGTGCCCTATTTAAAGTGAGTGTGGTTGTCTCAAATGCCTAACCCATGAACGATAGTGGTAATTCGATAAGAGACATCATGGTACGCACCATATCCAATAGGATGCAACTATGATGTTTGGACACACCATCAAACTATGGTGTTCCAGTCGGCATTAATTGTGAAACAATTTCCACAATGTCTTAATTGTGTGCCAAAACTCGTAACTCAAATACTCATCTCCATGATCATATCATAGACATTTTATCCTCTTGTCACGATGATCTTCAACTTCACTCTAAAATTACTTGAACCATTCAATAATTCAGACTTGTGTTTCATCAAGTAATATACTCAGTATCTACTCAAATCATCCGTGAAGTAAGAACATAACGATATCCACTGCGTGCCTCAGCACTCATTGGACTGCACACATCAAAATGTAGTACTTCCAACAAGTTGCTTTCTTGTTCCATTTTCGAAAGCGAGGCTTTCGGTCATCTTGCCCATGTGGTATGATTTGCATGTCTCAAGTGATTCAAAATCAAGTGAGTCCAAAGCGGTCCATTTGCATGGAGTTTCTTCATGCATATACACCAATAGACATGGTTAGCATGTCTCAAACTTTTCAAAAACGAGTGAGTCCAAAGATCCATCAACATGGAGCTTCTTCATACGTTTATACCAATATGACTTACATGGCGATTGCCACAAGTAGGTGGTACTATCATTACTATCTTATATCTTTTGGCATGAACATGTGTATCACTACGATCGAGATTTAATAAACCATTCATTTTAGGTGCAAGACCATTGAAGGTATTATTCAAATAAGCAGAGTAACCATTATTCTCCTTAAATGAATAATCGTATTGCAATAGACATAATCCAATCATGTCTATGCTCAATGCAAACACCAAATAACAATTATTTAGGTTTAACACCAATCTCGAAGGTAGAGGGAGCGTGCGATGCTTGATCATATCAACCTTGGAAACACTTCCAACACATATCGTCACTCACCTTTAGCTAGTCTCCTTTTATTCCGTAGCTTTTATTTGAGTTACTAGCACTTAGCAACCGAACGGTATCTAATACCCTGGTGCTACTAGGAGTACTAGTAAAGTACACATTAACATAATGTATATCAATATACTTCCGTCGACCTTGCCAGCCTTCTCATCTACCAAGTATCTAGGGTAGTTACGCTTGATGTCCGTTCCTCATTACTGAAGCACTTAGTCTGGGTTTGGATTCAACCACGGGTTTCTTCTTTCGAGCGGCAACTGATTTGTCGTTTCATGAAGTACCCTTCTTGCCCTTGCCCTTCTTGAAACTAGTGGTTTCATTAACCATCAACAATTGATGCTCCTTCTTGATTTCTACATTCGCGGTGTCGAACATTGCGAATAGCTCAAGGATCATCATATCTATCCCTGTTATGTTATAGTTCATCACGAAGCTCTAGTAGCTTGGTGGCAATGTCTTTGGAGAAACATCACTATCTCATCTGGAAGATTAACTCCCACTCGATTCAAGTGATTGTTGCACCCAGACAATCTGAGTATAAGCTCAACGATTGAGATCTTCTCCCTTAGTTTGTAGGCTAGAAAACTCGTCGGAGGTCTCATACCTCTTGACATGGGCACAAGCCTGAAATCCCAATTTCAGCTCTTGGAACATCTCATATTTTCTGCGACATTTCAAAAATGTCCTTGGTGCCTCAATTCTAAACCATTTAACATTACCAAACTATCATGTAGTCATCAAACCGTGTATGTCAGATGTTCGCAACATCCACAGACCACGTTCGAGGTCCAGCACACCGAGCGGTGCATTAAGGACATAAGCCTTCCACTGTCCGCATAATTGCTACTGTCAACTTTCAACTATATTTTCTCTAGGAACATATCTAAAACAGTAGAACTAAAGCGCGAGCTATGACATAATTTGCAAAGACCTTTTGACTATGTTCAGGATAATTAAGTTCATCTTATGAACTCCCACTCAGATAGACATCCCTCTAGTCATCTAAGTGATTGCATGATCCGAGTCAACTAGGCCGTGTCCGATCATCACGTGAGACGGACTAGTCATCATCGGTGAACAGATGTTGATCGTATCTACTATACGACTCATGCTCGACCTTTCGGTCTCTTGTGTTCCGAGGCCATGTCTGTACATGCTTGGCTCGTCAAGTCAACCTAAATGTTTCGCGTGTGTAAATCTGGCTTACACCCATTGTATGTGAACGTTAGAATCTATCACTCCCGATCATCACGTGGTGCTTCAAAAACAACGAACTTTTGCAACGGTGCACAGTTAGGGGGAACACTTTCTTGAAATTTTAATGAGGGATCATCTTATTTACTATCGTCGTTCTAAGCAAATAAGATGCATAAACATGATAAATATCACATGCAATCAAATAGTGACATGATATGGCCAATATCATTTTGCTCCTTTTGATCTCCATCTTCGGGGCTCCATGATCATCATCGTCACCGGCATGACACCATGATCTCCATCATCGTGTCTTCATAAGGTTGTCTCGCCAACTATTACTTCTACTACTATGGCTAACGGTTAGCAATAAAGTAAAGTAATTACATGGCGTTGTTCAATGACACGCAGGTCATACAATAAATTAAGACAACTCCTATGGCTCCTGCCGGTTGTCATACTCATCGACATGCAAGTCGTGATTCCTATTACAAGAACATGATCAATCTCATACATCACATATCATTCATCACATTATTTTTGGCCATATCACATCACATAGCATACCCTGCAAAAACAAGTTAGACATCCTCTAATTGTTGTTTGCATGTTTTACGTGGCTGCTATGGGTTTCTAGCAAGAACGTTTCCTACCTACGCAATAACCACAACGTGATATACCAATTGCTATTTACCCTTCATAAGGACCCTTTTAATCGAATCCGATCCGACTAAAGTGGGAGAGACTGGCACCCGCTAGCCACCTCATGCAACAAGTGCATGTCAGTCGGTGGAACCTGTCTCACGTAAGTGTACGTGTAAGGTCGGTCCGGGCCGCTTCATCCCACAATACCGTCGAAGCAAGATTGGACTAGTAACGGTAAGCATATTGAACAAAATCAACGCCCACAACAACTTGTGTTCTACTCGTGCATAGAAACTACGCATAGACCTAGCTCATGATGCCATTGTTGGGGAACGTAGCAGAAATTCAAAATTTTCTACGCATCACCAAGATCAATCTACGGAGTAATCTAGCAACGAGGGGAAGGAGAGTGCATCTACATACCCTTGTAGATCGCTAAGCGGAAGCGTTCAAGAGAACGGGGTTGAAGGAGTCGACTTGTCGTGATCCAAATCACGGAGATCCTAGTGCGAGCAGACGGCACCTCCGCGTTCAACACGTGCAGCCGGTGGCGTCTCCCACGCCTTGATCCAGCAAGGAGAGAGGGAGAGGTTGAGGAAGACTCCGTCCAGCAGCAGCACAACGGCGTGGTTGTGGTGGAGGAGCGTGGCACTCCAGCAGGGCTTCGCCAAGCACCGCAAGAGACGAGAGGGAGAGAGGTAGGGCTGCGCCAAGGAGAGGAGAAACTCATCTGTTGGGCTGCCCCTTTGCCTCCACTATATATAGGGGGAGAGGGAGGGCTGCTCCACCACCTAGGGTTCCCTCCCTAGGGGTGGCGGCAGCCCCAAACCCCATCTGGGGTGGCGGCCAAGTGGGGGGGGAGAGGGAGGCACACCAGGCATGGGCCTTTAGGGCCCATCTGCCCTAGGGTTTGCCCCCCCCTCTCTCTCTAGGCGCATGGGCCTTGGTGGGAGGCGCCCCGGCCCACCTAGGGGCTGGTCCCTTCTCACACTTGGCCCATGTATGCCTCCGGGGCCCGTGGCCCCTCCCGGTGGACCCCCGGACCCCTTCGGTGGTCCCGGTACACGACCGGTGATGCCCGGAACACTTCCGGTGGCCAAAACCATACTTCCTATATATCAATCTTTACCTCCGGACCATTCCGGAACTCCTCGTGACATCCGGGATCTCATCCGGGACTCCGAACAACATTCGGTAACCACGTATATCTATTCCCTATAACCCTAGCGTCATCGAACCTTAAGTGTGTAGACCCTACGGGTTCGGGAGCCATGCAGACATGACCGAGACGTTCTCCGATCAATAACCAACAGCGGGATCTAGATACCCATGTTGGCTCCCACATGTTCCACGATGATCTCATCGGATGAACCACGATGTCGAGGATTCAATCAATCCCGTATACAATTCCCTTTGTCTAGCGGTATTGTACTTGCCCGAGATTCGATCGTCGGTATCCCGATACCTTGTTCAATCTCGTTACCGGCAAGTCTCTTTACTCGTTCCGTAACACATCATCCCATGATCAATCCCTTGGTCACATTGTGCACATTATGATGATGTCCTACCGAGTGGGCCCGAGATACCTCTCCCTCATGCGGAGTGACAAATC
>JAHIAM010008686.1:0-14806 GCA_021605205.1 Aegilops longissima
CTTTTCTACTACCGGTTTATTGCATTAGATCAAACCCTCAAACACTTGCATGTTTAGGATCTAATTAAATTGTGGGATTGGGAAGTAGATTTGAGGTAATACCTATTACTGTTTAATTTGTTGGGAGTTACTTCTCGTTTGCTTATTATGCCATGCTATGCTAGTAGGCGTGGATTGGGTGAGTGAATATCCATGACAGATGTGAGATTGTTAATTAATGGTTTATTTAAGGTGGCAACCTAAACACACATCTGGGTGGATTGTGGCACCTGGTTTCCATCGAGGACTTGCTGTATTTCTTGGACCGCCACCCGGGCTCTAAGGGATCATAAGATTATTCAAGCTGGAAACTTCGTGTGCAGCCACAAGCCAATTATGGGCTCTGGCGTAGTTGACTAAGTTGTCGAACTCTTACGGGTAGGCTAGCTGATGTAGGGGATGTAGGTTGAGTACGGTCTACCCACATGTAAGGTGCTAAGCGCCACGAAGACTATGTCTCGGTCATCAATCTCTCAAACACCATGTAGTCACGAGAACCAAGCGGAAGCGATCGAGTCTTGTGGGGAAAAGTCATAAACCTCTGCAGTGTATAAACTAATCATGATTAGCCGTGTCCCGGTTATGGACAAATTTTGAGTATCTGGTAATTGAATATCATGTGAATCTCAACATGTTACTTCTAATAAAAGTTATTGGGATTTTGATGAGTACTTTTTAATTGGGATTGAGGATCTTGTCAACCATTCTCAATGTTTAACAACCACCATGATAGTTAAATAAAATTATTCCTTTGATGTAGGAAAAACTAGCTTTATGCAAAAATTGTAACCGTAGAGGCCTTACCACCAACCATATATGCATGTAGTATAGGCTTATTGCTTCATTACTCTCTATGTGTTACATTGCGGCATATTCCATGTCTTGACCCGTTTGGCTGCAACTTTCACGTTCGAGGACTTTTAGACAGTAAGGTGTTGAAAGTCGTTATATCGACTAGAGGGGGTGAATAAGCGATTTTTATGAATTTACAAATTCTTCTTGAGAATTTGCGGTGAGGAAATTCCTTAGCGAAGAAATACATGCGCGGAATAAGTACTCGAGTAAGCATAACGATTACAGGCATAGTCATCATGATGAAATGAAGACAATCACAGTCTGAAAGCGTAATCACAGGATAACACAAGATGAAGACAATCGGTGAAGAAATTGAGCGAGGAAATTTAGAAAGTCTTGATCAAAGTCTTCAAACACGATATGACAAACACTCAACGATAATGAGAAATGAAAGGGTTGAGGAAATAGAACCGATTAGGTTGGTGAAGACAATGATTTGGTAGACCAGTTCAAGCTGCTTGTCTCGGTTATGCGTCGGTTGGAGCGGCTGAGTATTTAAACTCAAGGACCGCAGATCCGGACACCCGATCCTTGAGCACGCAGCTCGGGACACCAAGTCCTCACCGTATTCTCCTTGAACTAAGGCCACGCAGACCTCGTCCAATCACTCGTGGTAAGTCTTGACGACTTCAAACCTTCACATACTTGGTCACTCGGCGATCCACAATTCCTCTTGGATGCTCTAGACCGTGGGCCTAACCGTCTGGAAGAAGCACGTCTTCAAAGGTAAAAGCGTCGGATCACGCGGGATCAATTTCTTGATGATGCTCAATCACTTTGGGTTTGTTGGGGTTTGGTTTTGGGATTTTCCTCACTTTGGGTTTTCCTCACTTGATGATTTTTCCTCAAAGTCCTCGGAGGATGGGTTGCTCTCAAATGACAAGTGTCAAGTTCTCCGAACAGCCAACCAACTAGTGGTTGTAGGGCTATTTATAGCCTCGGGAGCAGCCCGACATGATAAGAACATAAATGCCCTTCAATGATATGGCCGTTAGATGGATAAAATATTTTGGGACAGGTTTGGCGTGCCGGCGATGGAAATTGGAACATCAAATTCCTCGGGGCTATCATGTTCCTCCTTTGTGTAGGCAATTAATTTGGCGAATTCCTAACTCTGTCGAGAACAAATTCCTCGGTGACAAAGCTTGTCTCTTTTAAAATTAAAGGCTGTAAGATTTCAAAGGCTTCACTCGAAGGATTGGTAGGTGAGGATTTTGAGTTGAGCATCAAATGGAAATTTTCCTTAGTATTTCCTCGACCCCCTTTAACGATCACGGTGTTTCCTATGACTCAAGAAGAAAAATGAAACTACGAAAACAAAAGTCTTCACCTTCATATTCCTCAGCGAATACCAAGTCTTGAAATCACACCAATTTCTTCACTTTCAAAGTCTTGAAAGTCTTGAATATCAAATTCTTGAGATGAAAAATTCATTTTTAGAATTGACTTTCTCTGTAAATATCAAACTCCTCATAGACTTATAGAACCTGTGTACACTCAAAGCGCATTAGTTACTTAACCTATAAGTCTTCAATACACCAAAATCACTAAGGGCACTAGATACTTACAATCTCCCCTTTTGGTGATTGATGACAATCTGAGTTAAGTTTTCAAGGAGGATAAATATGAAGTGTAAATACTGATAATGAGGTTTTGATTGCAAGATATAGAAGAACTCCCCGAAGATGTGCATAGTGAGGAAATTGCTTTTGAGGCAATGCACATTTGAAGAATTGAATCATGGAGATCTCCCCTATATCTTGTAATTCATACCGCATTTGACATATAATATGAGGAATTTGAAATGCATGATGAAATATGGTGCTTGATGTTATGCAAAGTAAACACAAAGTATCGAGCCCAAGGGCCAAATTGGATGAGGCATAACAAGTATAAAACTACTTCTAATGAACATAGTGCAAAAGCATAAAGCATCAAGTATCAAAGCACCATCGGGTTTAAGATTACCTTCGATCCAATAAAGGTTTGGAAGAGCGAGTTGTAACAATAAAATATAGTATATAGACAAAAGCGAGACCGGCTTGAAGACTAACTCAAATTTCTCCCCCTTTGTCATGAATGACCAAGGATCGGCGAGGACTAACGCTCTTGAAGAATTTCAAGTTGAAGGCGGGGCCCGACATTATGGGGGTTGTTTCGAGGTAGGACCAACAGCGATGTCTTCAAATCTTCATTTTCATCGATTTCCGGAGATGAAGAATAGGAGCTGGCCACTAAGGAAGGAACTTTGACTTTCTTGAATTTCTTGGGAGGGCAGAATCAAATTCTTCCTTGAGTCCCATTGATTGCAGTTCTTCATCATTGTAGACATGTGAAAGAACAGCCAGTGCTTGAAGGTTTCATGAAGATAGTGGGTTTTCTTCCTTTGATTGAGTTGAGGTCATGTTGTAAAGAAAGTACCAAGGGCGTTTGACCCACTTGTGATTCGATCAACCGATGAAGGGAGGGTAACTCACGATCAGTCATCACAGGTGCGTTCCTTGAATTTTTGGCGGGTTTTCTTTGCGAGTCATGAGTGGCGAGTCATCATTGGTGGGTAAGATCTGCTGCGTGTCCATCAATGGGCGAATGCCTTCATCGATCCTGGTAGCCTTTCCTTTTCATCGTGAGGCAATTGGCGTTTGAGGACTTCAATAGGGGGTCTGCGGTGGTTCAAAGTGTCGACCTTGTAATTGTGAAGATCTTGACGATGAATCTCATGATCCAAGGTGCATAAGGTTTCAGCTCAAAAGGTGACATGGTGTTAGCGAGTCCTCATGAAGAAATCATGGAAATTGGCGAGCGCCATGGAAGATGTTGAAAAGCATATTCTTCATGATGGGCCCTTCTTCATCATTAGTCGTGGCCCTTGATAGGACTCATAGTCTTGACAAAATTCGATGCTGTTGAGGCACATATAACAATTCCTTGCGAGAATTTGGTCCTTGGAGCTTGCCTTGGTTTCAATGGCTTCATCAACCTTGCATATAGTGATTTGAAGTTCCTTTTCTTCATAGATCGGCGTACCATCATGGAGGTGAGTGGAAGCGAACAATTCCTTTTGGAGCCTTGTAGTGATATTTTGGTCATCAATCCAAGACCCATGAAGTTACATCTTGACATCTCGGTGATGTGAAGTGTTGCATAGAACGAAGAATTAGCTCTTCATTCCAATCACAAATGTCGTGCAAAAGTTGAAAGACACCATCGTGAAAACACTTGACGGGCTCAAAGCGGCGACTCCATATCCACATGAGGAATATGAGCATGATCGAAGATTTTGTCCTTGTTGAAAAGCGGGAATAAAGTTGGCTTGGTGGGTCGAGCGCCTCTTCCTAATCCGGCGAGTCATAAGGATTATATTGATGAAGAACACATGCTCGCAAAAAGAAATCCTTAGCCTTGAACTTTTGTTTGGTCGAGCGGATTCTTACCTTTGGCGGAGGGTGTCGATCAATTGCATCACCACCTACGGAATGGTAATCAGTTCTTGACGAGGAATTTCTTGGTCCTCAACACGGTGAGAATTTCAGCGGCCAACAACAGTTTCATCGCATAGGGCTGGAATTTCTTATGAGGACTCGTGGGTTGATTTTCTTGAGGATCGGGCTTGCGGGGGTGAGAACTTGTTGAAGCGGGGGAAGGCGGAGTATTGGGATGTTGACTTTCCCAAAAGTCATCATTGGGATGGTGCATCAATATCCACATCTTCATTTTCAATTTCCTCGGCACCATCTTGAGGAATTTCATGATCGATGAGGAATGGCTGGGGTTGAAGGACAGCTTCCACTTCAATTTCTTCATCGATCTTCTCGAAGGGCGGGAGATTGATGTTCCTCATCGAACGTTGGCACTTCATATTCTTCTCCAAAGGAACCACTTCCTTTGAAGGTATGGAGGAAATTGGAATAGCATCAATCGGGTTTTCAACGGGGTCATTGGCTTCAATTTCTTGGGAAGAATCTGTTGGTGATTTTTCTCTTCTTCCACAGCTCGTTCCAGCCTTGGTTTCTTCACATCAGCGGATGGAAGAACGGGGTTGGTGCAGGAGGGGAGGAATTTGGGGGTTTCTTGAGAACAGCGATGCGTTCCCCTTCTTGACAATTTCTTGGGCACCACTAGTGGGTGCCCTGGCGATTTCTTCGGTGGTGGAATTTCTTCATCACCGGAATCACATGTTCTTGGGTGAGCTTCAGTTGGGCCCTTTTCTTCACTAGGCTGGCGGATGCTTTTGGAGGGTTCATGTTGCGGTGCAGCAACATTTGTGAATTCTTCGTCGATTGGCGAATTTGGTCTTGACAACTTGCCAATCAGCAAATGCGTTTCAAAGTTCTTCTTGAGGTTCTGAATTTCTTTGAGCTTGAAGAAGTTCCTCGGTGTCATCTTGACAACATTTTCTTGAAACCTCTCCTTCTTGTATTGAGCCTTTTGATTTCCTTGCCTTTTGAACTTCCATTTTCTTACTGAAGGAGTCAACATATGACTTTGACCTGGTGTCAAGGAAGATCGGGAGGGTGTTTGGATCGTTGTGCGGGTCGATGAAATCGAGGACTTTCTTGGGTCCAAAAGCATTGGCACAGCTGTTCCCTTGGCTCTTGCGGCTCTAGCTTGGGGTCTCGATGATTTCTTCAAGTTCTTCATCGGATGCCTCATCATCAATGTACGTGGGGACAAGCTGTTTCTTCTTGGGCTAGGCGAGGACCCGTCGTAGCTTTTGTCTTGCGGTCGGGCTGATGAAGGTGAAAAGTGAGGAATTTGAAGGTGCTGAGGCAATTGAGAATCCAAGTCCTTTGACAAGTGGCTAGGTGCCTTTGGGCGAAGGTTTGGATGGTGCGGTGAGGACTTTGAAGGACAGCGATGGTGTGAGAATTTCTTCGGAATTGGTGGGGGCTTGAGGAACTTGGCGTGAGGGCATAGAAGAAAATGGCCTTTTGCGACTTCTTTGCATCGATTTCTTGACTTGGGAGACCTCGAAAGGGCAAGGGCGAATCCTCATTGAATTTCTTCACCTTCCTTTGCTTGTAGCCAACACTTGGCGTTTAGCCCATTCCTCGGAAAGTCCTCACCGCGTTTGGCCTAGTGGGATCCTCTTGGCCTGGTGCCAAAGGGCTCTTAGGCAGGAAGGTTTGGAATTTCTTCATGTACTTGGGTGTAACATAGCGGTATTCCTTCCATTCCGTGCCCATCTCCGTTCAATTTTGAAAAGGCGCACCTTTTTTGAGTTTTCTTTCCTCATCGGTGTGCAATAGTCGGTATATTTCCTCGGGATTTGGCAGTCATGACCTCGGTTTCTTTCCTCCCTTTGCTTCTTCCATCGCCATTTTCTTGGTGAAATTGAACAATTGAGTTCTCAAGAAGTGTGCAGTTTTCTTAGAGGCTGCAAATGAGTTAAGTTGATGAGAACCTAGGGATTCAGAGGGACATTTGTACCGACAGTATAGGTGGAGGAATTTGAAGAGGTCATATCGTTCTCGGAGGTTTTCAAAAGAACAAGTTTGAGGATTTTGACCGATGAGCCTTGGAATTTCAATGCGTTCTTTATCTTAGGTTCGAGTTGTATAGATCGAAGATCCACACAATTGAGAATCTTGAAGAAAAATAGCTTAGTGAAATGGGTCAAGAGTTTTAGGTGTTCATATGTGTGGAATTTGAAATAAACACCTTTGAAGAATTTGAAGAAAATTTGAGAATCAAAAGTAAATAAAAGTAACTTTTAATTTAAAGGAAGAAACAACAGATGAACAGTTTAGAAGTTTCCGTTGATCTTCTCGCCCTAACGGGGAGAAATCAGCTCTGCGGGGTGAAGAAATTCCAGTCGGTGATCGTCGTGAAGGTCAAGCGGTGACTTTTCCTCACGGCCGGATGGGTAGGGGCGCTAAGGGTTCGAGCTGGCGGGAGAGAGGCGAGGGTAAAAAGGAGGAAGGAGAGTATTTATAGCCACGGTGAAAAACCCGTCGAAGATTTAGGGAACATGCCTGACGCTTCCTTCTCCGACATTGTCACCGTTGGGTGTAGTGGAGATCGTCTTGGATGTGGGTATAATAATGCATCGTGGGATCGGAGCAGTTTAAGGGTAAAATAGAGTTTGGATAAGATTGTTTTAAAAGTTCCGTTCCAATTTCTTCATTTATCAAGGACCGTGAAGATTTTGACAAGTTTCAAAAGAAACGCCATGAAGAATTTGTGAATGGATTGGGTTGAGTATAGCATAGAGGGAAGGTCGATCACATTCACTTAGCGAGCGACTTGAAGAAATAGCCATGGTGAATTTGTAGAGGACATAAATCCATATATATATATCCAATGAAAAAGGCAGGAAGCAGTGAAGAATTTGCAAAGTTGAAGAATTTGAAAACGAAAATTTGAAAAACGAAGAATTTCAAAAAGCGAAGAATTTCAAAAAGGAAAACTCAAATTGAAGAATTTCAACTTTGGTGGTGGCGTGACCCTATAAGAATGATGATTTCGACACAGCTACAATTGGGGGTTACGGAATCAAATTCTTCATTAATTTCTTCACATTTAGGTGTTATTCTTCATTGATTGAAGAAAACGTTTCTTCATGTGTTGCCATCTAAGTCATCAATTTTGCATAAGTGTTAGGATGTGTGTCCTTTTCAAAGAACATTGAAGATTCTAAGATATTTAGCTCACACAACTTGCTAAATCTCTTCTCATCCAAGGCTTAGTGAAGATATCATTATTTCTTGTCTTCACATGCTCGATGGAGATTAAGCCCTTCAACACATGATCACGAAGAAAATGATGGCCGAATTTGAATGTGCGTCTTGAGTCTGAACGGGTTGTGAGCAATCTTGATGGCACTCTCATTGTCACGATGAGAGGCACATTCTTCACGTTGATGTGTAGTCCTTGGGTTTGCTTCATCCATAGTAATTGAGAAACACGACCAGCACAATGTATTCAACTTCCGATGGACGGTGATACAGTTCTTTTCTTGAGGACCAAGGACCAAAAGATCGTCAGAAATGACAAGTACGGATGTTGACTTGCGGTCCACCGATCACCGCATATCAGTCAGAATATCAATGAGATCAAAGTAGAGCCCTTGGGGTACCATAATCCTAGTGTTGGTGTGTGAGCTAGATATAAGAATATCTTCACAGCCTTATGGTGTGATTCCGGTGTAGCTTGAAATCGGGCCACATGCAAACACTAAGCATTATATCTGGCCTAGATGCATAAGTACAATAAAGAACCAATCATGGGCGGTATACCTTGTGATCGAAGTCAATACCATTTTCATCGTGCATAGATGGCCATTTGTGGGCATAGGAATTTTAGGCCTTTGCAATCTTGCATGCAATTTCTTGGGACATCTTTGAGGTATTTCTCTGAGATATGAATATGCCATTGGTTGTTGGAATTTGAAGACCTAAGAAGAATTTCAACTCTCCATCATAGACATTTGATATTCTTCACTCATCATATAGCAAATTCATCACTATAACGTTGGTCGATACAGCCAAAGATAATATCATCAACATATATTTGGCACACAACAGTTCACCATCATAAGATTTAGTAAAAGAGTAGGATCGAGTGAACGGTGTGAAGCCATTCTTCACGAAGAATTCCTTCAATGTATCATACCCGCTTGAGGGCTTGCTTGAGCCATAGAGGCCTTATTTAGTCTGAAGACTTTGTCGATTCTTTGGATCTTCAAAACACAGGGGTTGAGCAACATATACTTCTTCCTCAAGCTTACCATTGAGGAATGCACTTTTCACATCCATTTGATATAAAGTGATATTGTGATGGTTAGCATAAGCGAGTAATATCTGAATAGACTCAAGTCTAGCAGTGCAAAAGTTTCATCGAAATCAATTCCTTCAACCTGCGTGTAGCCTTGAGCTACTAGTGCGTGCCTTATTCCTCACCACAAGACCATTTCATCTTGCTTGTTCGGTAGATCCACTTTGTGCCAATGATATTATGCTTGCGAGGATCGGGCGTTTGACCAGTTCAGCGTTGTTGAGCTCGAGCGATGTAATTCTTCTTGCATGGCTGAATCCACTCGGCTCGAAATGCTTCATCTACCTTAGTGGGCTCGTGATAGAGACAAAAGCATAGTGCCCACAAAAGTTAGATAAGTGTGAAGCTTTTGAGCGAGTGAGAGGACTGGCGCTTCAATGTCATCAATGATCTTGTCAACTTGCACTTCTTTTGCAGAGGATGAGCTGGTTGTCTTGAGAATTTGATCATTTTCCTCGGCACCATTTTCTTGACATCATCTTGGTGCATCGACAGCGTTCTTGGCGTCGGAATGAATTCTTGACGTTTCTTGATGGGAATGACATCCTCGGTTGCCTTGAACTGATAGAATCCTCGGTGCTGGTTAGTCTAACCACGGAAGGTAGGTGCTCTCTTTGCGAGCCATTAGTTTCATCGAACCGCACATCTCTGATGTCAACAATCTTGTGAAGTGTGATGTTGAAGACTACTGTAGGTGTCGAGTCCTTTCGTAACCAAGCATAAAACCCTCATGTGCTTTGGTGCAAATTTAGAGTGGTGGTGAGGATCTCTAATCCAGCATTTAGCAAAGACTTTGAAATAACTTACATTGGGTTTCTTGTCGTGAGGAGTTCATAGGCAGTCTTCTTGAAGAATTTGTGAAGATATACTCTGTTGATGATGTGCCGGTGTCAATTGCTTCAATCGAAGCGACTAGGCGTTTTGTATTCATCAAGCATAGTCGAGCCATCTCAACAAGAGTTACATTTTTGCGCTCCACGCGCCATTTTTTGAGGAGTATAGGGCAGATAACTCATGAGTAATACCAAGTTCATCAAGATAGTCATCAAGACGAATTCTTGAACTCAGTTCCATTGTCACTCGATGTGCTTGATCTTCACACCAAAGTTGGTTGAAGCCCTCGAGGAAAATCGTTTGAAGATTTCCTGCACTTGATTTTTAGTAACAATGTGTACCCATGTGTAGCGAGTAATCATCAACAATAACAAAGCCATATAGAGATGCATCATTATGACATGAGTAATGTTGGGACCGAAGAGGTCCATGTGAAGCAATTGAAGGCGAGTAGTGGTCATGATAGTCTTATTGGATGCTTGGCCTTGGTCATTTTCAGCTTCACGGCTCCGCATAAGTGATCCTTGAAATTTGACATTCTCAATGCCAATGACATGCTTCTTCTTCATGGCGTGTGCAAATTCCTCATGCTGTGACCAAGTCGTCGATGCCATAGCCATATACGAAGCTTTGCAAGTAGACACATGGCTGGTTGTGGTCTGTGAAAAAATCAACAATATACAAGTCTCCTCTCCTAAAGCCTTGAAGACTTTGGAATTGTCGCTTCCATAAGCACAACCAGCGATACTTGCCAAGATAACAACCATATCAAGATCACAAAGCATTGAGGCTGACATGAGGTTATATCCTAAAGACTCAACAAGCATGACTTTGTCCATGTGCATGTCCTTAGATTGCAACCTTACCAAGTCCCAATACGACTTTTGCCTTTCGACAAGATGATATGCTTGGATGAGATGGTGATAAGGAGCATCCATCAATAGATTCTTGTCACCGGTCATGTGATTTGTACATCCACTATCGAGAACCCACTCGGTGGCTTTGGGTTGATCATCCTGCGGATGAATTAGTACAACTTACGATCTCATATACTTCATCGATGAAGAATATGATGTCAAGTTCATTAGATGAATTTCATCGATCGTTATATGATAAGTAGTATGAGGGCGTGTGAAATGAAAGTTCATTTCATCATGATTAGCTGCGTCCTTTCGAGCATTTTGTCGGGCCCCACAAATTCTTGAGCGTTTGAGGCACGTCGGAGACGACCTGAGAAGAGATTAGTTCTTTTCTTCACCACCCACATCGAAGGGGTGGCAAAGAGTTCATCATTCTGCGAGCACCATATGAGAATGGTGGCATAGAGGCCAAACCATTCGTTTCACATAAGAGGGTTAGGGTAAGCATATGAATAAGCGGAGAAATTCTTGAGGACTTATGAACATAATGGTTTGAAGAATAATGCACATATTCATAGCCCTTAGCTCTACCTGCAAGAGTTGTTATACGATGATAATCATATGAGGATTTTGATCCTTTTGAGAATTTGATCCACGTGAGAATTTGGTCCGTATGAGGACTTGGATCCATATGAAGAATTTTGTCCATATGAAGAATTTGATCGGGGTTCTTTTCTTCACGGTGGTGTCATGAGGACATTCACGAAGACTTTCAAGACATTTCTTGGGAACAGATTTTCTTCATAGGGGACCGTTCTGCGATTAGTGCCAACATATCTAGCAAATACTTCACCATTCTGATTTTGAGCAGTTTATAGTTTGAGTCAAATGACTCATCATCGAATGAGGAAATTCACATGTAAAACCAGATAAGTTAGATGGATCAAGCTGGAGGTCCCTTTGCGCAACCCATGAGGTTTTGGGATCTTGCTCGGGCTTCGATCGTTCCATCAACATTGAGTTTCCTCTCAAAGGCAATACCCTCTTTCCTAGGGTTCTGTTGAGGATCTGCTTTTAAGCACATCACAAAGTCGATGCCCTTTGAGGCTTTTGTACATGCTGTCATGTACAATTCCTTCAACCACTGCATCGTCGGTGATACTAGCAATGTCCTCGGATGAGGAATTAGTGATAGCGAGAGCGGTGAAGAATTTTAACAGTTGAAGCATTTGAACATTGGTGAAGAATTAGCGATTCACGTTCAATGCACTTTAAGCATGGAGGAACAAATTCTTCTTGAAGCGCTGATTTGTTGAGCAAGTAATGAATCGCTCCTACGAAGATCTTCATAACTCACTCTTAGCTTCTCAAGATCTTGCTTTCTTTGAAGAAATTCATAAGAAAGTTTCTCATGATCGAGATAAGAGAGTGTTATGATGACTTTGAAAACTGTCAAGCCTAGGCGAACTTCTGAAGATTTTCGATCGAGGCTTGAGTGCGATCCATTCTTCACCTAACATATCATCACTCTTATCTAGCATGTTTTGAACCTTTTCAAAAGCCCTTTGTTGTTTATAGCAATCTTAGCAAGTTTAGAGTAGCTGGGCTTGAGATCCTCATCGATTCATTTTCACTAGATTCGGAGGAGGTGTAATTGAGTACCTTGGCACCTTTTGCCATGAAGCAATAGGTGGGGCGTAGTCATCATTTTCCTCATCGGTTTGTTGGCGAGTCATTTTCTTGATGTTGAAGATGGATTTCTTGGCGTAGCGATAGCAAGAGCCGGACTAGCCACAGTTGGTTCTTGAGACTCCTCCTCTTCCTCATTTCCTCAGATTCAACGAGTCCATTTCCTTGCCAATGAATGCGAGCCTTTTGGAGCTGCTCTTCTTGTGAGAAGAAGGCTTTGAGGATTTTGATGATGAAGATTTTGATGATTTCTTCTTCTTCTTCGTCATCGAGGCTGTAATCCTTGTGTTTCTTCTTCTTCAATTCCTTTTCCCGAGGACAATCTTGGATATAGTGACCAGGTTTCTTGCATTTGTGGCAAAGTCTTCGCTTATAGTCACTAGATGAGGAATCACTGCTTTTGAGGATTTTCCAAAGCGACCACGTCTTGTGAATTTCTGGAATTTCTTCAGGCGTGCTAGCTCTGGCCAAATTCTTGAGGTCTCCAAGGCTACTAGCGAGTCTTCACTCTGATTGATTCAGCCTTGGCCTTGAGGCCGTGTTCTTCCATAGCGAACCATAGAGATCTCTCTTTTGACAAAATTTGGAACTTCGTGAGTTTTAGCCTTCGAGGATATCGGCGGGATCAAGAGACTTGTAGTCAGCTCGTTCTTGTATCATCGGTTGCAGTGTCAAAGGAGGAATCAAGCGATCTTAGCAATTTCTTCACCACCTCATGGTCGGTGATGTCGGTGGCACCAGTGCTTGAAGCTCATTTGAGATGTCGGTGAGGCGATCGAAGGTTTGTTGAACATTTTCATTGTCGAGTCTTTTGAAGCGGTTGAAGAGATTCGAAGAACATCAACTCGAGAGTCACGCTGAGTTGAAACACCTTCATTTACTTTGGACCTTTGTCCCGAGATGAGTTTGCGATTCCAAGCACTCACTCTTCCATATTGACCTTTGCTCGGATGGCCACATATGATATTCTTCGCATGAGAATCGAGTTGCTTGAATCTCTTCACATCACATCATTCGGAGAGGTGTGGTGAGGAAACACCTTTGTCACAACATACCGAGATCGTTGTCAATTGCTTCAAGATGCATTAGCATTTTGTTCTTCGATAGGGTAGTCCGTCCCATGAAGGTAGGACACCTGCTGAGACCTTGATCATACTGCGGTCGACATAACTAAAACTCCGGTGGTTAAACCAAAATCACCAGAACAAGGGAGTACCTGCTCGATACCAATTGAAAGTCGTTATATCGACTAGAGGTGAATGGCGATTTTATGAATTTTACAAATTCTTCCGAGAATTTGCGGTGAAAATTCCTTAGCGAAGAAATACATGCAGCGGAATAAGTACTCGAAGTAAGCATAACAGATTACGGCATAGTCATCATGATGAAATGAAGACAATCACGATCTAAGCGTAATCACGAGGATAACACAAGATGAAGACAATCGGTGAAGAAATTGAAGGGAAATTTAGAAAGTCTTGATCAAATCTTCAAACACAATACAAACACTCAACACGATTGAAGAAATGAAAGGGTTGAGGAAATAGAACGATTAGGTTGGTGAAGACAATGATTTGGTAGACTAGTTCAGCCTGCTCGGTTATGCGTCGGTTGGAAGCGGTGAGTATTTAAACTCGGGACCGCATCCGGACACCGTCCTGAGCCGCTCGGGACACAAGTCCTCACCGTATTCTCCTTGAACTAAGGCCAGAGACCTCGTCCAATCACTCGTGGTAAGTCTTGAGCGACTTCAAACCTTCACATACTTGGTCACTCGGCGATCCACAATTCCTCTTGGATGCTCTAGACCGTGGCCCTAACCGTCTGGAAGAAGCACAGTCTTCAAAGGTAAAAGCGTCGGATCCAGGGATCAATTTCTTTGATGCTCAATCACTTTGGGTTTGTTGGGGTTTGGTTTTGGGATTTTCCTCACTTTGGGTTTTCCTCACTTGATGATTTTCGCTCAAAGTCCTCGGAGGATGGGTTGCTCTCAAATGACAAGTGTCAAGTTCTCTCGGGCAGCCAACCAACTAGTGGTTGTGAAGGCTATTTATAGCCTCGTGAGCAGCCCGACATGATAAGACATAAATGCCCTTCAATGATATGACCGTTAGATGGATAAGATATTTTGGGACAGGTGGCGCCGAATGTGATGAAGTGGAACATCAAATTCCTCGGGGCTATCATGTTCCTCCTTGTGAGGCAAATGCTGGCGAATTCCTAACTCCTCGTCAGAACAAATTCCTCGGTGACCGGAAGAGCCGTCTCATCCTTTGAAGAAATTGGAAGCTGTAGAGATTTCAAAGGCTTCACTGAAGGATTGGTAGGTGAGGATTTTGAGTTGAGCATCAAATGGAAATTTTCCTTAGTATTTCCTCGACCCCTTTAACGATCAGTGTTTCCTATGACTCAAGAAAGAAAATGAAACTACGAAAACAAAAGTCTTCACGCTTCATATTCCTCGGCGAATACCAAGTCTTGAATCCACCAATTTCTTCACTTTCAAAGTCTTGGAAAGTCTTGAATATCAAATTCTTGGAGAAGAAATTCATTTTAAATTACTTTCTCTGTAAATATCAAACTCCTCATAGACTTATAGACCTGTGTACACTCACAAGCGCATTAGTTACTTAACCTATAAGTCTTCAATACACCAAAATCACTAAGGGCCTAGATGCACTTACTTTAGTGGGTTCTATACTCAATGATGCCGATGGAGTTGATGGACTCTTATCTTCCAAGCCTTCTGTTAT
>JAHIAM010008690.1:0-27499 GCA_021605205.1 Aegilops longissima
ATTAGTGGTACCCTGAAGTTATGCGTACGACGCGATAAATCGCGGTTCTCCGTTGGTTCTGGAAGGCTTCAACTTCTAACATCCCTTCTTCCCAATCCTCTCCGAAACGAGCCAGAATTAGATCCTCCGGTCAAGCATTACTCTAAATCCATCATGCGGGGCACACTGTAGGCTTGGGGCCATCACCCAGACTTACCTACATCGCCGTAGTACCCCACACTCCATGTTGCCCGGCCCAGCGTGGCGTCGTGAGGATAGTGCGCGGCATCACTGCAGGACCATGGGAGGCGACACTTGCCACCCATGCTTGTCGCCCAGGCGGCATGGGGCGGTGGAAACCCGGCGCCCGCCAGCGATGCTGAGTGTTGACAGCCCCTGAGGCGCACCCGATGGCGCGTGGTTGCGGCGAGGCCCGCCGTGAGACCCCATAGTGGCCTGAGAAGGAAGCTGATAGAAGAATGGCGGCACTCCCGACATCGATGCATCCAACAGCTCGGCAACACGTTCCAGCAGTGCATCCCGGCTGCTCTCCATCAGCCGACACCGCAGCAGCTCTCGCGCCACCATGAGCGCTGCCCGCATGTTTGCCTGCTCCCGCTGTGAGTGCGGCGCCGTTGTTTACCTCCCGTCGTGGAGTGAGGGTGGACTATGCCTGGCCGCGCCACCTCATCCGGTGGTGTTGACGGCCTTCGCGCCGCCTTTGGAGATAGTCCGAAAGTCTTAGATGGGCAAGTGACACCTTCAGTGGTCAAACTGCCTAGCGGTGAGGTCACAACCTTGGATTGCGGACATCGAGGAGCAGGCGTCGGTGGATCGTCGGTGAGAAGAGGCTCGGCGCACCCTACTGCCGCGCCAAATATCGGATCTGGGGTTCCGGAAAAACCTTTAAGGTTTGAACTTTGGGGTGCGCGCGAAGTTCTTTCCCTCCTACCGATCCACGCCCTAGCTCGCTAAGGTCTCGCAGATGAACTCGATGAACTAGCAACACAAAGACACAAGATTTATACTGGTTCGGGTCACCGTTGTGGTGTAATACCCTACTCCAGTGTGTGGTGGTGGATTGCCTGCAGGGGCTGATGAAGAACAGTACAAGGGGAAGAACAACCTCCTGAGGTTGAGGTGTTCTTGTGTTCGGTGTGGCTAAGGGAAGGCTCTCGAACATATGAGATCAAGCTGCCTCCTTTGGTGGTGGCTAGTCCTATTTATAGAGTCCCTAGTCCTCTTCCCAAATATTGAGTGGGAAGGAGCCCAACAACAATAGCCAATTTGAAAGGGGACAACTAGTAGCTATCGACAAGCGGTCTCGCCTCTGGAAGGGCTCTGGTGATAGCGCCATCTTGGGCTCCAGTGACCTCCTTCCTGCTGGCCTGCTGGTCTTGGTCTCGTTGCACGATATAGGAACCTTTGCTTGATGCCTCGGTACTCAGCGCATCGCCCCTCCTTAGCACCAAAGAGGAAACAAGGGCGTTGCAGTGGCGCCACTGGTGTCGATCATCATAGCTCACGTCATGAGAGCCTCGTGAGGTTTGCCTGCCTTGATATCTCTGCTCCTCGCAGAGGCAGCCTGGTGAGGCACGCTCTGAGGAGGTCTTCGCGTCGTCCGCCTCATGAGAGCTTGGACCCTGCGACAGTCTTGGGTGCCTTGTTGATGTGAGCAGGGCATTGCAGAGCCTGCTAGCAACCATGCCGTGGAGCCCACGAGCGAGCAAGTCTAGGGACCCCGTTTCGGAAGCAACAGACTAGTTCAAGGAATCAAGAACACTCAATACATCCACCAAAGCAGGACTAGGGTTTCACAGCATCCTCGGCGGCCTGAACACGAGTAAGCTTGATCCTTGTGTTGACTACTAATCCTGCTCTTCTTGCAACCTTGCATGCTGGCAGCCGTGGTAAAGATTCTTGTGATCCCATAGGTGTCGTTCCCCACCGACACCGGGGTTCATCCCCCCGACAGTAGTCCCCGAAGCTATGAAGGTCAGCCGTCTTCGCGTGAGAGAGCCTTCGCAGTTTCTCCCGTGAGGAGACGAATCTTGCGACCGCCGGGTCCGGCAACACCCACTGGGTGCCGGCTTCCGGAAGCCGGATCGCGGCATCCCAGTGTGGGCGGGAAACAAAAGAGCTTGTCAAATCTTGAGGCAATCTTTTGGGCTTTCTTGGAAACGCATAGTGCTGGAAGCCGAGGGGTGCTGAGCAGGCCTGTGACAGGACGCGGTGGCGTCGCAGAGGTCCGCCTTCTGCGCCCTCTCGTACTGTAGCGGATTTATTGTGGCATCCGCAAGTCGGTTGCCATTCGAGAAATAGTTATTGCGTGCGTCACGTGCGCACTTATTGCGAGGATGTGGGAGGCGGCGTAAGCGATCCAGTCCCCCCACGCTAAACCGTGGCTTATAAATTGGGGGAAAGGGATGGCCGTAAAATCATTCTCGCTCGCGCTCACCTGCCTTCCCTCCTCTCTCTTTGCTCCTTACCGTCACTTGCCGCGACTTCGACACCAACTTGGGCAGAGCTCCGTCGCCACTCTTCTGCATTTCTTCTTCTTCATCTTCGCCGATGGCACTTCCTTCGGGCTTGTGGATGGCACTTCCTACGTTGGTTTTCCCTTGAAGTGGAAAGGGTGATGCAACAAAGTAAGCGTAAGTGTTTCCCTCAGATTTTTGAGAACCAAGGTATCAATCCGTAGCAGAGCCACCGCAAGTCCCTACGTACCTACACAAATAAATAAGAACCTTGCAACCAACGATAAAGGGTTGTCAATCCCTTCAAGGCCACTTGCAAAAGTGAGATCTGATAGAGATGATAAGATAATATTTTTGGTATTTTTATGATAAAGACTAAAAGTAAAGAATGCAAACTAAATGGTGATAGAAATAACTCGTTGACAGGAGATTAATATGATGGAGAATAGACCTGGGGGCCATAGGTTTCACTAGTGGCTTCTCTCAAGATAGCATAAGTATTACGGTGGGTGAACAAATTACTGTCGAGCAATTGATAGAAAAGTGCATAATTATGAGAATATCTAGGCATGATCATGTATATAGGCATCACGTCCGTGACAAGTAGACCGACTCACCTGCATCTACTACTATTACTCCACACGCCGACCGCTATCCAGCATGCATCTAGAGTATTAAGTTCATAAGAAAGAAGTAGCGCATTGGTAAGATGACCGCGATGTAGAGGATAAACTCATGGAATATGATATAAACCCCATCTTTTATCCTCGATGGCAACAATACAATACGTGTCATTTGCCCTCATCACTTTGGGATCGAGCGCATGATTGAACCAAAGCTAAGCACTTCTCCATTGCAGAAAGATCAATCTAGTGAGAGAACATAGCGCCCCGATCGGCTATATCTCCCGTGTCGAGGCCACGACTTAGAGCATAACCGCATTGAAAGCAATGCCATAAGTGAGGTAATCTTCACACAACCCATGTAATAAATAAGGGAAAAAGATACATAGTTGGCTTACGTTAAGCCACTTCACACATTACATAAATAAACATCCATCATTCAGAGTACACTCAAGGTCCGACTCTGGAACCAAAAATAAAGAAGATACCCCAAAAGCTACACGGATCCCAGATCGTCCCAGCAGGCACCACTCTGATCATCTGGAAAAGACACATAGTAGCGACCACGTTCCTCGTCGAACTCACTTGAGCTCGGTTGAGGGCACTTTGCCTTGGCCTCATCGGAACCTGCAACTGTTTTGGAAGTATCTGTGAGTCAGGGGGACTCAGCAATCTCACACCCAGCGAGATCAAGACTATTTAAGCTTATAGGAAGGACTGAGTAGTAAAGTGGAGCTGCAGCAAGCGACTAGCATTATGGTGGCTACATCGCAAAAAGGCGAGAGAGAAGCAAAAGCACGGTCGTGAAGCTAGTAGCGATCAAGAAGTGATCCTGAACTACTTCGTCGAGACATAACTCCAACACCGTGTTCACTTCCGGACTCGCTGAGAAGAGACCATCACAGTTACACCCAGATTGATGTATTTTATTTGAGGTCAACTTTGGGTTTCTACATTTGCCGACAAATCCCGATAGGAGCTGCACATATCTCGTTCTCGGGGCACATCCGGATGAGGCAGGCTACTGAGTAAAACCAAGCCTCGAGTTTCCCGTGGTGGCCCCTTGGTAGCTCGGTTCGAACCCAGCTTTTCGAAGAACCTTGGTCAGGGGGGTTAAAATAAAGATGACCCTCGGGCTCGCGAAAACCGGGGAAAAGACTTAGGTGGCAAATGGTAAAACCAATGTTGGGCCTTCTGGGCGAGTCTTATTCAAGCGAACTGTCAAGGGGTCCATAAATCACCCAACCGTGTAAGGAGCGAAATCAAGGAACATAACACGGTATGGCGGAAACTAGGGTGGCAAGAGTGGAACAAAACACCAGGCATAAGGCCGGCCTTCCACCCTTTACCAAGTATATAGATGTATTAAATATAGCAGATACATATATTGTGATATCCCCAACAAGTAAACATGTTCCAAGAGGAACAACAACTCCATGTTCAACAAGGAACAAACTTGACTTCACTGCAACTAACAGCGCTATAAGAGGGCTGAGCAAAGCGGTAACATAGCCAATCAGCGGTTTGCTAGGAAAAGGATGGTTAGGGGCTGACATGGCAATTTGGGTGGCATGATATAGCAAGTGGTAGGCATCGCAGCATAGGCATAGCAAAAAGCGAGCAACTAGCATAGCGAAGATAGAAGTGATTTCGAGGTATGGTCATCTTGCACGCAATGTTCTCGAGTTGTCGAAAGCTTGATCCTCGTAAGCGTTCTCAACAGGTTCCTCGTTCACGTACTCGTCTCCCGACTCTACCCAAAGCAACAACACAAACAAAGGAACCACAATAAATCACGGTGCAATGCACAATCAACACGATGCAAAAACATGCATGATATGCGAGATGCAATATGCAATGCGTATGTGCGCTCCGGAAGGTAAATGATGAACCAGGCATCAACTTGGCAAACCAAGTATGCCACTGGAAAGATGAGATGATTTCGGTTGAAATCGATATAAAGATCACCGGAAACGGATGCACGGTTAGGAAATGACAAGCAAAACAAGAATGGCGCAAATCTGCCATTAACAGCATGATGCCACTTAGCAAGCAACAATTAATTAAGCTACTGCACCCAAACGTACCAACAAAGCACATGGCAGTGATCTACACAAGATGCTCGACAAAAGATGAGCACTGAGCTACGGCTAGTTCACATCATAACAGGTTCAAACAAGCATGGCAAAAGTGCACAAAATATCAGGCTGGACATGGCAAAAACAGCATCAGGTTGCAATGTTCAGAGCAACAAAACTACATGCTACAGGAACTTAAAATAGCAAAACATGGCATGGCATGAATCTACTCAAAGCCTAGGACAAAAGTCCCTTACTGACCATAAGCCAAAAGGGACTAGAAAATATAGTAACACCCATGTCAATATTGAAAGTCTTGTTAACAGATTCAGCAACATGACATGTCAAAAACTGATAACGAGAGGGCATGTTTACAAGCTCAATGCACTCACTACAGAACCTTATATGAAAAACTAAGCATACATACATCAAGAAGACATGACATAGAAGACATACATAGCAAGAACAATAACATAGCATAAATGGATCAACCACAACAAGCTAGGCAAAATTGAATAACATGTATACAATCTGCCAGGAAACATTTGATAGCAAAAGTAGAGCTCGATTGACTCAAGCTATGTCACTCCAAAATTGCAAACAAGGGCATGGATGGATAGAGCAAGACATGCTTTACAAAACACCCTTACTGAAGTATCTCAAAATATGCATAGATCTCTTGGTATCATCAAGTAAACATGGCATCAAAATCAGCTAAAACAGGGCTGAAAACAGCAACAACAGGACACCTACTTTGCATGCTTGTGCTAGCCACCACATAGATCACAAAAATACATGGCATACACCCCTGGAAAGATGGCATGGCATATTTCAAAACAAATGTAGGACTCAAATTCATAGGGTGCACATAATAATCATGGCAAAAATAACAAAAGTGCAAGTTCTGTTCTGAAACAGAAACTAACAACACATAGCACTCTTCAACAGCATTTCAGGAATCAAGATGAGCACAAATGAAAATGATGCAATGGGACAAAATGATCTACTCTTGAGGCGAACATTTTGACATATTATCTGTATAAAATGGATCTCAGATGCAAAGATATACCACTTTGAAAGCGGAACAAAATATCACGATTAAAGGACTTAGAAGAAAGAGGAAGAGAAGTCAGCGGGTGCACGCCTCCGAGGTCGGATCGGGCGGATCGATCGGATCGGCGCAGCGGGGCGTGGCGTGATGAGGAGGAGGAGGCCGCAGGCGGCCGCCAGGCGCTGACAGCGGAGTTCGGCAGGTGAGGAGAAGGCAGAGGCCGGGTGAGGCATGGCAGGGGGCTAAGCCGAGGCGTGGAGGGCTTCAGGCCAGCCCAGGCAGTGGCGGACTCAGCGAGTGGAGAAGCCAGCCAGCAGTGGCAGTGAGCCCAGCAGTGGCGCTTGCCAGCAATGGCAGGGCCTGGTGTGGCCATGTGGTATGTGTGGCCAGCCAGCAGGCTTGGGCAGGGGGGCCCAGGCACCTGTGGCCTGTGGTGTGTGGCAGCAGCGTGTGTGTGATTCAGTGGTGTGCGGACTCGTCCGTGGCGGCGGACACGTCGATGTGGTGTGTGGCGATTTTAGGGTTTGGGGAAGGATGATCCGGTTTGAGGGAGGTTTGCTTAAATAGGCATAGAGGGAGCTAGGAGAGTCAAATGAGGTGTAGTTTTCGCCCACGATCGTGATCGAGCAGCGGAGAGCATGGGAGTGACTTAGATGGGTTATTGGGCTGTTTTGGAGGGTGTTGGGCTGCAACTTAAAAAGAGGCCTTCGAGAGTCGCGGTTAACCGTTGGAGTACCAAACGAGCTCAAATGACCGAAACTTGACCGGTGGTCTCTGGTGGTATACCAAGGCCACTAGACAAACCTCGGTCCATTCGAGAAGGTTTAGTACCCGCTACGGAAAAAGCGTAAAAGGGACGCGGGGAGATAAGTGCGGATTGCAAAGCGGACAGCGGGAAAAATGCTCGGAATCATGAGGCGAACACGTATGCAAATCGATGCACATGATGACATTATATAAAATGCATGACATGGACAAAATGCAAAAGAAGAAAACCCAACCACGGAGGAATATCATATATCAATGCCAAAAATGGCAAGAGTTGGAGTTACAAATATGGAAAGTTACTTCCGGGGTGTTACAACACTCCACCACTACAAGAGGATCTCGTCCGAGATCTAGGACTGAAAGAACTCGGATATTCAGAGCGGAGGTGATCCTCGCGCTCCCGGTAGCTTCTCGGTCGGAATGGTGTGACCACTTCACTTTGAGAATTTGATTGACTTGTTGCGAGTCTTGCGTTCGGTTTCTTCAAGAATAGCAGCAGGGTGCTCATGATAAGAGATCTTCTTGAAGGTCAATCTCTTGAAGTTGATAGTGCGTTACGGAGTCTTGAAGCACTTGCGAAGCTGTGACACGTGAAACACATCGTGCGTTTGCAAAGTTTGATGGAAGCTCAAGTTGATAGGCGAGATCGCCTCTTTTCCCAATGATCTTGAAAGAACCCCGTATCTAGGTGCAAGCTTCCTTTGATACAGAAGCGGCGAGTACCTTCCATTGGAGAGGCGGAGGTAGACATGGTCTCCGATTTCAAAAGCCACATCACGGTGCTTATCATCATAATAGCTCTTACGGCGCGATTAGCGGCTTTGAGATTCTCGAATGACTTGGCACATTTCTTACATACGTGATCAAGTCATTGCCAAGAAGATTAGCGTTCACTGTCTCGAGACCAATTGAGAGATGCGGCACTTTACGCCATAAAAATTTCGAATGGGGCCTTGCCGAACTTCGCTTGGAAGCTGTTGTTGTAAGAGAACTTCGGCATATGGAAGACAATCTTCCACTTCATGCGAAAGAAATGACACAAACCTGAGCATATCTTCAAGGTTTGATTTACTCGCTCGACTTGACCACTTGTTTGAGGATGGAAAGCTGTCTTTGAAAGCGAATGTTGGTGCCCATGGCCTTGAAAAGAATCCCGAACTTGGAGGTAAAGATCTTGCCAGTGCGAAGAGATCACTTGAGGAATGCCGTGCAAAGAGACAATCCACGGAGGTGTATAGCTACGCCAAGCGAGCTGCTGTGATGGATTCTTTGATAGGAAGAAAATGAGCCACTTTAGTAAGCTTGTCAATGACAACGAAGATAGCATCATTTCCACGCTTGGACTTTGGAAAGCAGATCCACGAAGTCCATTTCAATATGATCAAACTTCCATTCAGGAATAGCAAGAGGTTGGAGGAGACCGGCTGGTCTTTGGTGTTACTTTCACTCTTCTGCGAGACATCACACTCATTCACGAATTGAGCAATTTCTCACTTCATTCGAGTCCACCAATATTTGCTTGAGGTCATGGTACATCTTCGTTCTTCGGGATGAATGGATAAAGCGAATTGTGAGCCTCGTTCATAATGACTTTTCGCGAGATCACCCTTAGGAACCACAATCCGGTCCTCAAAAAACGAGTGTCTTTGTCATCAACGTGGAAGCACTTGCTTGGAAATGCCCTTGTCGATACCACGTTTCACCTTTTTCACCATGGTATCCGGAAGTTGAGCCTCGAATCGATCTTCGGAGTAGGAGAGACTATGAGGTTGGCAAGAAAGCCTTGAGGAACAACTTGAAGATTCAGCTTCGCGGAAAGATTCACAAAGATCTGTCGGGACCCGATTCCAAGTCACATCGACCTAGCGGTAACACCTCATATCACTTTGCGGCCTCACGCACGGTATTCCCAGGTGTCGCCTTACCATGGCCGGGACCGTTTCGTCTTTTGGCTCACGTATATGATAGTGTCGCTAGCATCCACATGACAAAGAACCGGGCCGACATGGCTAGTCGTGAACCCAAAGCGGCACTAACCTATGGGGACAGGCATACATGAATCACTCGAGCATGTCGGTCATCAGCGTATGAACTCGGGCTGTAGCCTTTGGGCTAACGGGACTCCGGTATCCCGGGCTGTAGCAGGCTAGGCAGGACTCCGAGTATCACGCGTGACATTTCCCGAAGGACAGACATAAGGCGAAATGAATCACATGCCGGCGAGTCAAGTGTCCAAGCGGTAGTCTTTGGGCTAGCGAGGACTCGGTGAACCGGGCTGTGGCGGACTACTATCGCTCGAAGCGAGACTACATTTCCCCATATGAGAGGCTGCCAAGGATAAACAACTAGTTTGTCGGATCCCTCATACCAAGCATTTCAATCATACATAATATGCCCGATATGAGTAAATACAACAAGGCATCACAACAAAACTCTACAACTCAAGTACTTTATTTAAGAGGCTCAGGAGCCATACATAACTATAGTCATACAGGTAGGGGTCACATGACCCAACACTCAAATCATACAATCATACAAGCACATGCGGAAGCAAACTAGTCAGATCAGGACTCTAGAAAGAAAAGAAAGCTTGTTGGAGCCTTTCTATCTACAATGGCCCTTCACAAGTCTTAGATGCGCCACAGGTGGCTAGCTTACTAAATCGAAGTCAACATCTACATAGAATCCGTCGGAGGGTAGTATAGTCCTCTGAAAAATATTGATTAAGCAAACATGAGTACAAAACTCAGCAAGTCTTACCACAGAATCCTATCATACATGCACATTCTCAAGGAAGGAAGTGGAGTTATTTGCAACAAGCCAGCTTTGACTCTTGGCTAAGCTATCCTCGTGACACACTTTGTAAAGCATTTTGTCGTACAGCAGTCCACTAATCACCATCACAATACTCCACCGTGGATCCTCTCTCGTCATCCCGAGAGGGCCATCCACGATACTCACACTTATCTTGAGGCTTTTAGTAGTATCCATTTACTTGTCTATGAACTGATATAGGTAACCCGAAGTCCTTCTCCGTGGACACGGCTATTGAATAGATCATATTTAACCTGCAGGGGTATACTTCTTCACTACGCTCTCACCACTTATAAATCGTTTACGACATGTACTCAACAACCTTCAGCGGAAGCCCAGCGTGGGTGTCGGCCACAGCCTACCTAAACACTCAAGTCCCTAGTCGGGTTTATCGCCTATTCGGGTTCCATCCATGAGGAGTCGGCCGAGGTTTCCCATACAGCCCGAGCGATGTGTGCGGGGTTCCCGAGATATAAGCGGGCACTTTCGGTACACGACCCACGGTGCCTACCATAACACAACCCACCCCTAAGGTCAGCGTTGCGTGCGGCCCTGACATGCTACAAACACGAAACTACTTGCAACTCCGGACTATGAGCAGGGGTGGTTAAGAAGCGAGAGGTCCATTGGTTTGGGCCCAATGCGTGGTAGTAGCTAGTTCATGGATCACAAACACAGATCTCAGTTCTTAAGTTCGGCCTCAATGAAACAACCCACCATGTACTCCTACATGGCCTCTCATCGATACCTTTACCAAATCGTGTTCAACACTTTCACTCTCGAACCAACACAACCTTTCACTCCAGTTCATCATCCCGATGAGCAGGACGACACAACTCTAAGCATAGCAAGCATAGCATGGTAGGAATCACAAACATGGCTCAATCAACTCCTACACATACTAGTGGGTTTCATCTAATTCTTGTGGCAATGACAGGTCATGCAAAGGAAGTGGGTTCAACTACCGCAGCACACAACAGTTGAATCGCGTTGTCTTAATGCGATGATGAGAAGCGAAGCGAGAACATGGGTTTGTATCGGAATGATCAATGAATTGCTTGCTGATGGGCTGGGTGAGAACTGCCCTTGGATGGGTAGTCGAGGTTATCTTGAGGCAGAACCTATCATGAAAACACACGAAATAAACATACAAGACAATATGCAACAATATGATGCATGCTATGACATGGCAATATGGATGTGTGTTGGCCTAATGCAAATTGAAAGGACAGGGGATGAACTCATTTGAATCAAGGATTCAAATGATAGCTCATTGAGTTAGTCCTAATGGTGCAATATCTTATTCTGGTTATTCAGCATAGTTAACTTGTTTTAACATGCATGAAACCTGTACCAATGGATAGAGTGTATTTTTCTGATAATTTTCATATATAAATCTTTGCATTTGGAGTTATAGATAAAAGTTATAAGCATTTGAAATTTGAATTATATTCGGAATTTACTATATAAAATAAATCCAGAATTTGAATTAATCGTCGGCATGAGGTCAGCGTGGTGTCGAGGGTCAGCAGGGTCGTCCAGGTCAAACTGACCAGTGGGACCCGCATGTCGAGTTAGTTTAACTAATTAACTTAATTAGAACTAATCCTAATTAGTTAGCGGAGGTCCACATCATTGACTCGAGCGATCAGCGGGGCCCAGTCGAGGTCGATGGTCAACTTCGGCGTCTAGCCTTGGCGAGCAGCAGCGGCGGAGCAAAGTGCTTTGCACTTTCGGCCACCAAATGGGGCGAGGAGCATCTCGTGGAGCTGGAGGTGAGCAGCGGTGTTTGGTGGTCGAGTTGGGTTAGGGGTGGCGGAGTTGGCGCGGCGGCGAGGCGGCGGCGGGGCTCGGTGATGTCGGGTTTGTTGCTAGAGGGCTCGGCGGCGGGGAAGTGCATAGTTAGGCCCGTGCAACTCGGTGAGTCACGATGGACGAGGTGGCGTGGCCGTTGAGTGGCGGAGCCTCGTCGGCTGACGAGCTCCAGCGGCGGTGGGTTCGGGTGATCGGCGTGTGCTCGTTGTGGTGCAGAGGAGAGAATGGAGAGGATGGGGAGGTAGCCGGCTCACGGTGATCCCGTAGAAACCTCGTCGAGGTCGGGGGCGATCGATCTGGCGGCGGCGGCGATGGGGATCTCCGCGGCGGTGGTCGAGCGAGGCGGTCGCGGCAGCAGGCGAAACAAGAGCTCGAGGTGTGGCTTGTTTGACAAGTCGGCGGCGGCGGCGACGAGACAAGGTCTCGGCGGCGAGGGCGAGGTGGCTCTGATTCTGACGGAGGTGCGGCGGCAGTGGCGTCGGCCATGGCGAGAAGGAAGCGAGAGAGGCGGGGAGAATGGGGTGTCACAGGGGTGAGGCGATGGCGGAGAGTTGTCGAGGCGGCGGCGAAGGGTGAAGCGGCGGCGGCCAGCTGCGTGGCGCGCCCTGCGCTCGCCGGCCGACACCGAGCTGCTGCTGGCCGAGCCAAGCAGCTCATTGGCCGCGGCTCTTGGGCTGGGCGGCAGGTGGGCGGCGCGAGCGACAGTAAGTTTTTCCTTTTTTAAGCTTTTCTATTTTACGTAACTTTGTTGGGGTTTTAAAAATACCAAAACTATTTTAAAAATTACCAAAATGCTCCTGGTCACTTGTTGGAATATTCCCAACATGAAACATTTTGGTTTGACAATTTTGAACATTTAAAATATTTTCATAATTTGAAATGCTCATTTCAAAACTTGTGGATTAATTCTAGAACCCTTAGATGACCTAGAAAATGGTGCACCTCCTTTGACATGGGTTACGAACCCAAACAAAGAGGATGAGCATTTTGAAGGGCATTTGATTCATTGAAATAAATTTTAGTAAACCCTAGTTGTTTTAAGGGGGTGTTACAGGGGTTTCTGCCTTCCCATTTCAAATTCAAATGAAATTTAAACATGATGCACACCTAATGCATGGTCTAAGCGGGATGTGACAACTCACCCCACTCAAAAGAATCTCGTCCGAGATTTAGGATCTGATGCGAAAAGGTGGGATACTCAAGTCGAAGGCGATCCTCCCTTTCCCAAGTTGCTTCTTGCTCGGAATGGTTTGACCATTGAACCTTTAGAAACTTGATATTCCGGCGTCGGGTGAATGCGCTCGGCTTGATCGAGATCTGAATGGGATATTCTCGATAGGTGAGGTTATCTTGGAGATCAAGCGTTTAGTGGTCCACTCCACGGATAGGATCCGAGAAGCAGCGCTGAGTTGGGAAGCGTGGAAGACATCATGGACTTTGGAAGATCGGAGGTAGTTCAATTGGTAGGCAACTTCCCTCGTTTGGCAAGAATGCGAAAGGGTCCAATGTAACGAGCCAACTTGCCTTTGATACCGAATCGATGGGTTCCCTTCAAAGGAGTAACCGAAGGTAAGCCTTCTCGCCATTTCATAAGCCATAGGCTTATGCTTGCGATCATATTGGCTCTTTTGGCGAGATTGGGCTGTTTTCAATTTCTCACGAACAATGCGAACCTGCTCTTACGCTTCTGAATCATGTCCGGGCCAAAGAGTTGTCTCTCCCGGTTTCGACCAGATTAAGAGGCGTTCGACATTTCCGTCCATAAAGAACTTGAAGGGGCTTTGCCCAGCTGGCTTGATAACTATTGTTATAAGCGAACTTCGGCGAATGGAAGGCATTTCTCCCAATTCATGCGAAAGAGATGTGAAGCTTCGAAGCATATCCTCTAGGATTTGATTGACTCGTTCTACTTGACCACTTGATTGGGGATGGAAAGCGGTGCTAAAGGAGGCGAGTTCCCATAGCGTTTGAAACTTTCCCAAAATCGAGAGGTGAAAAGACTCCCACGGTCTGAGTTAATCTCTAATGGAACACCATGAAGAGACACTATTAGAGATGTACAAATCAGCTAGCTGGCTAGCGGTTATACTCTGAGCGGGTAGGAAGTGGGCTACTTTGGAAGGCGATCAACGACAACGAAGATAGCATTATTCCCTCTCTTGGTCTGGAAACCCGGTAATGAAATCCATACCGATTTTATCCCATTTCCATTCAGGAATTTCCAAAGGTTGAAGGGTACCAGCAGGCCGTTGATGCTCTGCCTTAACTTCGACGGCGAGCGTCGCGATTAGCAATGTATTGGCGATTTCTCTCTTCATCCTAGTCCACCAAAACCTCTGGCGTAGATCTTGATACATTTAGTACTACGGGATGAATGGTGAGAGGAGAGTCATGAGCTTCCTTAAGGATCAATCGCCTCGGGTTGCGCACCTTAGGAACCACTAGGCGGTCTCAAAGAACACGACACCTTGTTCATCAATGGAGAAACAATCTGCGACTCCTTTCTTGATGTTTCTCCTTGATCGGGAGATTCCGGATCTATCTTACGTGCTTTGATGATCTGATCCGTAAGGTAGGTTTTGCCACCAGGGTGGAAAGGAATCCTCGAGGAACAATGTGAAGATTAAGCTACGAAATTCCTCGTGGAGAATTGGTTGACTTTGTTGTAACATCAGATTGTTACAATAAGATTTGCGACTTAGTCGTCAGCCATGACATTAGCTTTGCACAGGGTGTAAGATATTCCTAAGTCGAAATCTGTAATCAACTTCGACCAGCGTCTTTGCACGAGATTCAAATCCGGTTGGGTGAAGATATATTTCAGACTTTGGTGATCGGTGTAGATTTATAGCGATTACCCGAAGGTAATGTCGCCAGGTTTTGAGTGCATGAACCCTGCTGCAAGCTCTAGATGCGTGTGTGGGGTAGTTATCCTCATGTGGGCATGGCTGTCGAGATCGTGAGGCAATCACATAGCGATCTTGCATGAGTATGCAACCTAGTCCTTGTCGCGGCGTCGCAATAGATAATAAAGTCCTTAGAAATCTGGTGGAACAAATGCAGGGAGCGGATGTCGAGCGTCTTTTCAGTTCTGAAAGCTGATCTCGCCTTTGTGGCGTCCATTCGAACTTCTTATCTTTCTTGAGGAGTTCGGTTAGAGGTTTAACAACTTTAGAAATTCTCGACGAAGCGGCGGCAATAGCTTCGCTAAACCAGAAACTCGAACTTGCTTGACCGATTCAGGTGGAGTCCAATCAGGGCGGCTTGAACTTCGCTTCGGGATTGACAGCAATACCCTTACGGAGATTACATGTCCTAGATAGGTCACTTACGGTAACAGAATTCACATTTAGAGAATTTGGCATAAGGCGGTGCTCTCGAAGTTTCATCAATACTAGCCTTAGATGTTGGCATGTTCTTCCTCATTCTTGGAGTAGATGAGTATATCATCGAGGTATACCACGACAATTTATCCAAGTACTCCATGAAGATTGAGTTCATTAACGAGAGAAGGTGGCTGGAGCATTGGTTAATCCGAAGGACATGACGGTGTACTCGTATTGGCCATAACAGTGACAAAGGCCGTTTAGGAATGTCCCGTTCTTGATTTTGATTTGATGGTAGCCCAACCTCAAATCCATCTTGGAAAAAGGCGAGGATCCGGCGAGCTGATCATACGGTCGTTGATCTGAGGCGGATACTTGTTCTTGATAGTGACCAAATTGACGGTCGGTAATCTACAACCATCCGATCCGTACCATCCTTCTTCTTGTGAAGAGGGCGGGGGCAAGCCCATGGAGATGAACTAGGACGGATGAAACCCTTTTGCAAGGACTCATCGAGTTGTTTCTTAAGTTCAGCTAGTTCTAGGGTGCCATCTTATAAGGTCTTCTAGAGATTGGGGCGGTTAGGGAATAAGATCTATCACGAACTCGACATCCACATCGGGTGGAACACTGGCAGTTCTTCGGAAAGACATCAGGAAATCACGGACTACGGAATATCTTGAGTGCGGAAGGGGTTGGCATTTAAGGAGTAAAGTGGCGCTTAGACACTCGGGTTAAAACATCCTTTGTTTTGCCGAAGGATGGGTAAGTTGAGCAGTTCTAGTAGAGCAATCAATCTTAGCATAATGGGTGACATCCGGTCCATACCCAAGATGATGTTTATGTCAGGGACTTGAGAGCTATTAGAGATGCAAGAAAGACTAATCATCGACAAAATTTCATTCCATGACTTATTCTAGAGGTTTGCCATCTAGAACCAGGAGTTTAATTTCCATGGAGGTAGGCATGTCACGAGAATGTGGTGTTGTGCAATCGAGCATAGCTCTCGAAATAAATGAATGAGATGCTCGATATCAAAAAGAACAGTTGCGGATGGCAATTAACAAGCGTGCCGAGGGCGGCGTTGGGATCCTCATAGGTTTCTTGGCGAGACATAGTTGACATGGCCCACGGCGGTGTGGCTGGCAGCATAGGGCACCTTTCTCTTTGGCTTGCGCGACCAGCAGACTTTCGGCTTGATTGGGGTTGTTGCAGGGACACTCTCGGATATAGTGGCCCGTCTCTCCACACTTGAAGCAAGTGATCACATTTGGCGTGGAGCAGCACTAGCAGTTGGACCTCCATAAGTCTTGGGTGGAAAATCGGCTGGTTGGGCGGCGCCTCGAAGGATGGCCTCGGGGTGTACACAGGTGGTAGAGCCGTATTTGGGACCCAAACCCGGCGCCACGGGATCGAGCGGATGGCGATCGAGAATCACGGATGTGCTTGCGTGAAGCCTCAAAATCAGTCTGCTTGATTTGGCGTGATAGCCTTATTGACTAACCGGAAAGAGGTACACTCATGCAGACGGAGATCTCGGCGTAGCTCGAGGCTAAGTCCCTTACGGAACCTTGCACCTTCTTGGCATCGGTAGAAACTTCTTGGGAGCATAACGTGCTAACCTCCCAAATTCACGGCTGTAGGCATCCTTTGTCGAGCCTACCTTGGGTGAAGCTGCAGAATTCCTCACGTTTGCGGTCCATAAGACCTTACGGAATATGGTGCTCACGGAGGCGGCTGAATTCATCCCAAGTTGTAACTTGTCCAGCGGACGCATAGCCTCATAATTTTCCCACGAGACTAGCGGGGCCTTCCGGATGATAGGCGGCAAAGTAACCTTGTCGGCCTCAGCCACGTTGGCGGAGCGCAGCTTGTGGTGGATCTTTGCGGAGCCAATCATCTGCGTCGAGGCTCGGCGGAACATTTAATTTTGGAGGATATAGCTTGCGAAATCATTGAGTGAAACCACATCGTTTCTTGGCTGGCGTGCTGTGTTTTGTTCAATCCGCTCCAATAAGCGGTTGGTTTAGCGCTTATTGCGTTACGCTTCGGCATCACCTCGGCCAAAGATGGCGGTTGCGGCGATTCACATTTCGGCTGCCTGGCTTCTCCCCTGCTGGAACAGCGGAGTGTTTGAGTGTTGACCATCACGGAGACAAAGCAAAGGTTTAAACCAGGATGGCAGAATTTAACAAGGAAGTGCGGAAGGTAATGGACAGCATGGAATGCAAAGATGTTCATCCGTATGACATGGTAATATAAACTGCCATATATATATATACCATCGGTCATACACACCATTCATAGTTTAGTACAAGCGTGGAGTACAACTATAAGGAAAGGCGTTACATCTCATCGGAAGCATTCCAACTCCTATACATTATTTTCTACACTTAGGAGCGATACACACTAAGTCGTATTCCACGAGTCACGCGGGGCGGTGGAAACACAACCATTACCATACTAGGAATACTACTACTATCTCGGGCAGCTCCATAGTAGTCCTCATAGAAGTCACCACCAGGACACAGGAAGTGGAACATGATCGTCCGGAAGCAGACAATCTGTGGGGCTGTGGACCATAAGGACTCGGATGTGGCCGTGGACCAACAAGCGGTGGCAGGCAGAGGCCCACGAGGAGGTGATGCCTCAACCTCCGCCACTCCATGAAGTCCGGCAGACTCGCCCGCCTGAGGTACAAGTCTCTCATGTCCATACATCCGGCTTGCAGCGGGTGCAAACCTAGTCGAGTAGCCAGTGGTCGAGCGGGCATTAAAAGCTCCATCGCATGAGGCCGGTTCTCACGGTCCTTGTCCTCCACAACTTCGGTAGTAGTGCGAAGGTGAGTCCTCATGGGATGCATCGCTGTACAAACCACGAAGGTAGCCATGCGCCCCGGGAAGGATCTTGGCATATAAGCGGAAATCGGTGTTGCTCGACCAAAGCGATTACTGGCTCGAATAATAGTCATCATGGAATAGGCTGCATCTTGTGCAGACATTCCAATAGTGATTCGAGCCCATAAGAGCGATGAAGTGGCTCGATAGCTCCGGGATAAGATGGATAAATCCGGACCGTGCATAGATATTGGCTTTGATTGAAATCCTAAACTGCTCCTCGGCGGTATATTGAGGATACCATCGATAACCAGCCTCAATCATCACCTAACCAACATGGCGTGTGACGCACACATCAATGCAGCGAGTCGAGGCGAACCACTTGGTTACGAGGGCAGGTGGCCATCTGAAAGCACAGCCACAATGCAAAGGCATTAGAATTTCTAGGGAAAATCGGGCAGCATAACATCGTAAATGCTCAAAATCAGATTTGAGACATTCAAAATCAGATTGCAAAACCACTCAACAACATCATATCAAGGTTACGGTTCAAATGATAGCATACTAAAATTTAGTAGCCTTGAGCGAGGATGTAACCAACAATCCTATAAGTTACTACGGATTAGTAACACGTGAACTGATAGAGAGAAGAGCCTAGTCCTATACCCGTCGAATGAGAAGAGGATGACTCGGATCGGAGGGCATAAGGTAAAAAGTAAAAAGAGCCTTCGTTCCTCCACAATCAATTCCCCTACATATAACTAAAGCATTTCTAGACTCAACTTGACCAGTTTGGCTTAGCGAACCTACGAGGCAGCCACTGCTTTCGATGCCAGCGCTGTCGGGACCCGATTCAAGTCACATCGACCTGGCTGGTAACACCTCATATCACTTTGCGGCCTCACGCACGGTATTCCCAGGTGTCGCCTTACCATGGCCGGGACCGTTTGCGTCTTTTGGCTCACGTATATGATAGTGTCGCTAGCATCCACATGACAAAGAACCGGGCCGACATGGCTGGTCGTGAACCCAAGCGGCACTAACCTATGGGGACAGGCATACATGAATCACTTGAGCATGTCGGTCATCAGCGTATGAACTCGGGCTGTAACCTTTGGGCTATGAGGACTCGGTATCCCGGGCTGTAGCGAGCTAAGCAGGACTCAGAGTATCACCGCGTGACATTTCCCGAAGGGACAGACATAAGAGCGAAATGAATCACATGCGGCCAGTCAAGTGTCCAAGCGGTAGTCTTTGGGCTAGCAGGACTCGGTGAACCGGGCTGTGCGGACTACTATCGCTCGGAAGCACGAGACTACATTTCCCCATATGAGAGGCTGCCAAGGATAAACAACTAGTTTGTCGGATCCCTCATACCAAGCATTTCAATCATACCATAATATGCCCGATATGAGTAAATACAACAAGGCATCACAACAAAACTCTACAACTCAAGTACTTTATTTAAGAGGCTCAGGAGCCATACATAACTATAGTCATACAGGTGGGGTCACATGACCCAACACTCAAATCATACAATCATACAAGCACATGCGGAAGCAAACTAGTGCTGATCAGACTCTAGAAAGAAAAGAAAGCTTGTTGGAGCCTTTCTATCTACAATGGCCCTTCACAAGTCTTAGATGCGCCACAGGTGGCTAGCTTACTAAATCGAAGTCAACATCTACATAGAATCCGTCGGAGGGTAGTATAGTCCTCTGAAAATATTGATTAAGCAAACATGAGTACAAAAGTACTCGGCAAGTCTTCTACAGAATCCTATCATACATGCACATTCTCAAGGAAGGAAGTGGAGTTATTTGCAGCAAGCCAGCTTTGACTCTTGGCTAAGCTATCCTCGTGACACACTTTGTAAAGCATTTTGTCGTACAGAGTCCACTAATCACCATCACAATACTCCACCGTGGATCCTCTCTCGTCATCCCGAGAGAGACCATCCACGATACTCACACTTATCTTGAGGCTTTTAGTAGTATCCATTTACTTGTCTATGAACTGATATAGGTAACCCGAAGTCCTTCTCCGTGGACACGGCTATTCGAATAGATCATATTTAACCTGCGAGGGTATACTTCTTCACACGCTCTCACCACTTATAAATCGTTTACCGACATGTACTAAACAACCTTCAGCGGAAGCCCAGCGTGGGTGTCGGCCACAGCCTACCTAAACACTCAAGTCCCTAGTCGGGTTTATCGCCTATTCGGGTTCCATCCATGAAGTCGGCGAGGTTTCCCATACAGCCCGAGCGATGTGTGCGGGGTTCGAGATACCAAGCGGGCACTTTCGGTACACGACCACAGTGCCTACCATAACACAACCCACCCCTAAGGTCAGCGTTGCATGCATTTGACATGCTACAAACACGAAACTACTTGCAACTCCGGACTATGAGCAGGGGTGGTTAAGAAGCGAGAGGTCCATTGGTTTCGGGCCCAATGCGTGGTAGTAGCTAGTTCATGGATCACAAACACAGATCTCAGTTCTTAAGTTCGGCCTCAATGAAACAACCCACCATGTACTCCTACATGGCCTCTCATCGATACCTTTACCAAATCGTGTTCAACACTTTCACTCTCGAACCAACACAACCTTTCCTCCAGTTCATCATCCCGATGAGCAGACGACACAACTCTAAGCATAGCAAGCATAGCATGGTAGGAATCACAAACATGGCTCAATCAACTCCTACACATACTAGTGGGTTTCATCTAATTCTTGTGGCAATGACAGGTCATGCAAAGGAAGTGGGTTCAACTACCGCAGCACACAACAGTTGAATCGCGTTGTCTTAATGCGATGCAAGAGAGAAGCGAGAACATGGGTTTATATCGGAATGATCAATGAATTGCTTGCGATGGGCTGGGGTGAGAACGCCCTTGGATGGGTAGTCGAGGTTATCTTGAGGAGAACCTATCATGAAAACACACGAAATAAACATACAAGACAATATGCAACAATATGATGCATGCTATGACATGGCAATATGGATGTGTGTTGGCCTAATGCAAATTGAAAGAGCGAGGATGAACTCATTTGAATCAAGGATTCAAATGATAGCTCATTGAGTTAGTCCTAATGGTGCAATATCTTATTCTGGTTATTCAGCATAGTTAACTTGTTTTAACATGCATGAAACCTGTACCAATGGATAGAGTGTATTTTTCTGATAATTTTTCATATATAAATCTTTGCATTTGGAGTTATAGATATAAAAGTTATAAGCATTTGAAATTTGAATTATATTCTGGAATTTACTATATAAAAATAAATCCAGAATTTGAATTAATCGTCGGCATGAGGTCAGCGTGTGTCGAGGGGTCAGCAGGGTCGTCCAGGTCAAAGCTGACCAGTGGGACCCGCATGTCGGAGTTAGTTTAACTAATTAACTTAATTAGAACTAATCCTAATTAGTTAGCAGAGGTCCACTGTCATTGACTCGGAGGCGATCAGCAGGGCCCACGAGTCGAGGTCGATGGTCAACTTCGCCGGCGTCTAGCCTTGGCGAGGCAGGTAGCGGAACAAAGTGCTTTGCACTTTCCGGCCACCAAATGGGGCGAGGAGCATCTCGTGGAGCTGGAGGTGAGCAGCGGTGTTTGGTGAGGTCGATTAGGTTAGGGGTGGCGGAGTGGGGCGCTGACGGAGTCGAGGCGGCGGCGGGGCTCGGTGATGTCGGGTTTGTTGCTAGAGGGCTCGGCGGCGGGAAGTGCATAGTTAGGCCCAGTGCAACTTCGGTGAGTCACGATGGGCAGGGGTGGCGTGGCCGTTGGGTGGCGAACCTCGTCGGCGGCACGAGCTCATGGCCAGTGATGGTTCGGGTGATCGGCGTGTGCTCGTTGTGGTGCAAGAGGAAGAATGGAAGGATGGGGAGGTAGCGAGCTCACGGTGATCCGTAGAAACCTCGTCGAAGTCGGGGGCGGTCGATCTGGCGGCGGCAGCGAAGGATCTCCGGCGGTGGCGAGTCGGGCGGTCGCGGCGGCAACCAGGCGCGAGCAAGAGCTCGGGTGTAGCTTGTTTGACAAAAGTCGGCGGTGGCGACGACGGACAAGGTCTCGGCGAGGGCGAGGTGGCTCTGATTCTGACGGTGGTCGGCGGCAGTGGCGTCGGCCATGGCGAGGAAGCGAGAGAGGCGCGGGGGAGAATGGGGTGTCCAGGGTGAGGCGGCAGCGGAGGTCGTCGAGGCGTGGCAGCGAAGGTGGCGAGGCGGCGGACAGCTGCGTGGCGCGCCTGCGCTCGCCGTGCGACACCGAGCTACTGCTGGCAGAGCCAAGCAGCTGTTGGCGGCGACTCTTTGAGGCTGGGCAGCAGGTGGGCGAGCGCTGAGGCGACAGTGGTAAGTTTTCCTTTTTAAGCTTTTCTATTTTACGTAACTTTGTTGGGGTTTTAAAAATACAAAACTATTTTAAAATTACCAAAATGCTCCTGGTCACTTGTTGGAATATTCCCAACATGAAACATTTTAGTTTGACAATTTTGAACATTAAAATATTTTCATAATTTGAAATGCTCATTTCAAAACTTGTGGATTAATTCTAGAACCCTTAGATGACCTAGAAAATGGTGCACCTCCTTTGACATGGGTTCGAACCCAAACAAAGAGGATGAGCATTTTGAAGGGCATTTCAGTTCATTGAAATAAATTTTAGTAAACCCTAGTTGTTTTAAGGGGGGTGTGCAGGGTTTCTGCCTTCCCATTTCAAATTCAAATGAAATTTAAACATGATGCACACCCTAATGCATGGTCTAAGCGGGATGTGACAGAATCCGGCTGAAAGGGCTTGAGGATTAGGCATTGCGATAAGCTTTCTGCTCAAAGCATCTGCAATGACATTGGCCTTGCCGGAGTATATTCAATACTTGGGTTGTACTCTTGAATCATTTCAACCCATCGAGTGCACTGAGGTTGAGGTTGGGCTGAGTGAAGATGTACTTGAGACTCTTGTGATCGGTGAAAATGTCACTTTCCTTCCCAACAAGAGATGTCTCCATGTAATCAATGCATGGACAACTGCCGCCAACTCAAGATCGTGAGTGGGGTAGTTGTTTTCGTTGAGCTTCAACTGGCGAGAGGTATAAGCCACAACTCTCTTCTCTTGCATTAACACAGCACGAGACCTTGAAGAGAAGCATCTGAAAACTTCAAATGGCTTGGATTCATCGGGAGAGTCGAGCAGGGAGTTGTGACGAGTTTCTCTTTGAGGGTGTTGAAAGCAATGTCACGCTCGAGGAGACGGACATACTTCACATGCTTACGGAGAAGGTTGGAAAGAGGCTTTGCAATCTTGGAGAAGTTCTCAACGAATCTTGACAATAGCTTGCAAGACCAAGAAAGCTGCGGAGCTGCTTGACATTCGAGGAGGTTCCCAATTCACAATTGCGGACACCTTCTCGGGATTAACTAGCGATACCCTTGGCGGAGATGATATGACCAAGATAAAACACTTCATCAAGCCAAAATTCACATTTTGAGAACTTAGCATAAATTGATACTCTCGAGCTTGTCTAGCACCAATCGCAAATGTTTGGCATGATCCTTCTTATTCTTGGAAGACCAAAATATCATCAAGATAGACCAAGGCGAATTCATTGGTGTAGGGGTTGAAAATGAAGTTCATCATCCGAGAGAATGTTGGAGGAGCATTGACAAGGCGAAAGACATGACGATATATTCATAAGAACCAAAGCTTGTTACGAATCTTTGTCTTAGGAATATCTTGTTCACGAATCTTGAATCGATGATACCCCATCGAAGGTCAAGCTTGGAGAACAACATAGCACCTTTGAGTTGCTCGAAAAGCTCATTGATGTTGGGAAGTGGATACTTGTTCTTGATTGTCTTCTCATTCAATGGGCGAGTGTCGATGCAAAGTCGGTCCGTGCCATCCTTCTTACGGACAAAAGAACACCACAACCCCAAGGAGATGAACTCGATGCGATCAAACCAGACGCTCTTGTTCATCGAGCTGCTTCTTCAATTCCTTCAGCTCTTCAGGTCCAAGCTTGTGGGCGGCTTGCAAGCGGGTTCGATGCGGGCTCAAGATCGATGTGAACTCAAGCGGCGATGAGGAGGCATACCGGAGCTCTTACGGAAAGACATCTTGGTACTCACAAGCATTTGGAATCGAGAGATGGCATTCAGTTCGCCCTTCTCATTGAGAGAAAACAACCGAATGGTTTCATCACGGCGGCATAGATGATCACATCATTAGAAGAGTGAGTCAATTGAATTTCCTGGCAGCACAATCAATCGAGCTTTGTGCTGTTGAAAGCGATCCATTCGAGAATAAGATCAATATCCGAGTCACCAAGAACAATAGGTTTAGCGAGAAATCTATAATCGCCCATCTTGATCTTGACATTTGGAACCAACATGGTAGATCTCAATATGCTTAGCAGAATAACTTGCATAGCTTTAGGTAATGCCTCCGTATCAAAATTTGTGCCGATGCAAAAGGATATGACATGAAAGAATGCGATGCACCGTATCAAATAAGACTTTTGCAGAATATCGTTAGCGAGAGATTACCCATTATCACATCGGAAGAATCCTCTGCTTGAGCTGCATTCATCATATTGACCTTTGCAAACTTGGGATTATGCTTGACCCTTTGCATTGCTGGAAGATTTCACGGAGGAGGAGGCGGAAGGCGCCTCTGGTTGAAGCACTTGTTAGCATAGTGACCCTTCTGTGACATTTGTTGCAAGTTACCTCGAGAAGGCGGACGGTGGTAAGGCACTTGACCTTGGAGCTTGAGAATTAGACTTGTTACGATGGCTTGGGTTGGGTGGGTGGGAAGATCCCGGCCACATGAGTTCTTCTTTGGTAAGGTGTGGAGCGGAGGAGGAGGAAGGTAAAACCTCTCTGCTTAGCTGCCACTTGAGAGGAAGAAGAGGACTGAACTGCATCCCTGATTCTCTTCTTAGAAGCCTCACATTTGAGCTGGGCAGCTTCTTGCTTGATGCCATGTTGTAGAAATCATCATACTTATCGGCTCAAAAAGCACAAGAGCTAATTGCAGATCTTCTCTCGGACCACCTCTGAATTGATAGATCATACTCTTCTCATCAGTCGTCTTGCTTAGCAAAGCAGCGAGCTTACGGAACTGGATATTGTATTGATAGACAGACATGTTGCCTTGCTTGAGATTGCGGAACTCCTCACGCTTGCTCTCAACAACACTTTTGGAATGTGATGAGCTCTGAAATCACGGCGGAACTCATCCCGTGGTAATGACCGACCTCCTCTGGAATCTTTGTATTCTGGTACCACTCGGCAGCTTGATCCTTGAGTTGAAGCGATGCAAACTTGACAAAATCCTCGGTCGACATTGCTACAATCAAAGTGCTTGCAGATGTCCACTAACCAATCGTCGGCGTCTGTGGCCTCGACACGAAGCGAAAGACTTGGCTGATTAGCGAGGCGGCGAGAAGTAGCAAAGTGTGGCTGATTGTTGCCTTGACCTTGATTTCCTTGATTGCCTTGCCCTGATGCGTTCTTGCAAGAGCTGCAAAATCATCGGCGTTGGCATTGGTGGCTGCCATGATAGCTTGCCGGGGCCTCTGGAGGCGGAGGTGGAGGTGGAGGTGGAGGTTCGGTGATCCCCATCATTGCGATCCGGATTTAGGCCGCGTTGGCGGAGCCATCTGAAGAGGTGACATCCGTTAGTCCTTTGATAGACAAATAGATAAGTAGGATCAGCGGATAGAAATTGCAACATATAGTCTTCACAATAAACATTGAACAAGAATGAGCGAATGAATTCAAAGTTAATCATCACCGTCCATTAAGGTGAAAGCCACTTAGATAAAGATATGGAAACAACATCATCTTAGAAACAAATCGAATATCTGGCTGAAACAAATGATTGGCTTCTAGAATGAGCGGAACAAACACATGATAGAATTTCACCCAAAGTGTTAGTGGTGGGGCCCCCACGGACCTGACGACATATATGAGACGTCACGAATGACAAACAAGGCGTCCCGAATCAGCATAGCCAAGGATTCTTTAAGGCGTCTCGCGACCACTTTGTAAATCGACCGTGAATGGGCGGACCACTGAGCGTTGAACCCCAATCTCAAATCATACATCATCGGAAAGAATATCCTGTAAGCTACTAGAATTCCCACCTATAAACTCCGAAACTTCCTGGTTATGCAATCTGGTGTTGGGGATACGAGGGGACACAAAATATATCACCCAAACTAACAATACCTAGATCCATTGTATCCATCCGTCAACACATAACAAGAAATCCTCGAAATCGTGTACCTCGACCTTGAAAAACATCCGTTATACAAGTCATGGCAATACTCCCTTTTCGCCACGATCTTGGGCTATCGAGGTTATCTCACCAACAAGCTGCACAAAAGAGATTTCGATGTCGGCAAAACTTAGGTATTCGAGCTGCAGCGATAAAATTGTGGCGACAACACCTCGGAGCTCAACTCCGGGACACTGCCACAACCCTAAATGTCGGGAGGCACCAAGAACAATGTTCTCGTCACAAAACCATCGGACGATTCCAAGATACCCGTGATCCTAAAAAATTTTAGTGAAATTTGAGAAGAGAGAGTCAAAACTCTCGTCGGGAGACCTCCGAGAAGCGACGAAGGGAATGGGAAGTAAAAAGAATCCTACTCTCCGATATATATAATCCTAAGACTCAAAACATTTTCCATTCTAGACTCAACAACGTCGACAAACAATCAAGTAGGGGGCTCCTAAGTGGGAAGGCTCGATTACCAACATAGCGCCCCGATGCGGCTATATCTCCACGTGTCGAGAGCCACGACTTAGAAACATAACCGCATTGAAAGCAATATCATAAGTGAGGTAATCTTCACACAACCCATGTAATTAATAAGGAAAGAGATACATAGTTGGCTTACGATTAGCCACTTCACAGTACATAAATAAACATCCATCATTGAGTACACTCAAGGTCCGACTACGGAACCAAAATAAAAGAAGATACCCCAAATGCTAACACAGATCCCGAATCATCCCAGCTGGGCACCACTACTGATCATCAGAAAAGACACATAAAGTAACGACCACGTTCCTCGTCGAACTCCACGTGAGCTCGGTTGAAACACACCTTGGCATCGTCGGAACCTGCAACTGTTTTGGAAGTATCGTGAGTCACGGGGACTCAGCAATCTCACACCAGCGAGATCAAGACTATTTAAGCTTATAGGAAGGACAGAGTAGTAAAGTGGAGCTGCAGCAAGCGACTAGCATATATGGTGGCTACTTACGCAAAAGAGAGAGAAAGAAGCAAAGCGCGGTCGTGAAACTAGTAGCGATCAAGAAGTGATCTGAACTACTTCGTCGGACATAACTCCAACACCGTGTTCACTTCCGGACTCCACGAGAAGAGACCATCACAGTTACACCTTGATTGATGTGTATTTTATTTGAGGTCAACTTTGGGTTTTCTACAACGGACATTAACAAATTCCCATCTGCCTCATAACGGCATGACACGGCTTTGAAAGATATTACCTGGGGTGTCCCAACAGCCCATTATAAGCTCTCACGGTCAGCGAAGGATATTCCTTCTCTGGGAAGACCGATCAATCTCGGAATCCCGGACTACAAGACATTTCGACAGCAATAAAACAAGACCAGCAAAGCCACCCGGTTGTGCGACAAATCCCGATAGGAGCTGCACATATCTCGTTCTCGAGGCACATCCGGATGGCAG